>JANSTP010234103.1:0-11311 GCA_025330745.1 Cladonema radiatum | reverse complement strand
AGGCACTTGATGACATCACAAGTTCAAGAAAAACATAAGGGAATTTCCCTTTTTTGCTTATTTGTCAAAAAGTTAAACGGCAATAACTTTTGATTGGGACATCGGATTGAGATGAAATAAAAACCAGTGTTCATGACTTTTTAAGCTCTTTAAAAAGAGCTCAAAACATGAAATACCAAAAATATAGCGAACGCTACCTTTATATAAGCAATGGCTGCTTCCTTAAGTTCCGATAGATCACTAGTTATAAAATTGGGCATCTCATAATAATTTCCACTTTGAAAGTTTTCATTCAGCAGATTTTTTTTTTCTGATAACTGATGCTGTTGAAATTTTCAATATTTTCTGATTGATTTTTATGGTATCATCAAACAAGGGTTATAGGTAACTTGAATTTTGTGATTGACAATTCTCTGTATTTTTACCAATATGACTTCTTAATAACAGTCTCTAGTATGTGGCGATAAATTGTTGGGCTGTTGGATTATTGTTAAACCCACCAGTAGATCTGACAGCACAGAAAAATAATTCTAGGTGGTCCTGACTTACTTTGTATGTCAGCAAATACGCCAGTGGAGAGTTAGAGGCTTCAATGTAGTCAGCAAATATACCTGAATTAAAAGGAATTAGACAAGACATGGAACAATAGCAAAAATATAAATGCATAACCCTGAAACAATCTTCACAATACCTCGAACACTATTAATAGCTGCCAAAAATCCTATGAATCTGGTTTTCCTTCTGGGATTTGACCTTGGGTTGATTATCTTGACCCCTCAATTGTGAGATATATAAATAAGCCTCAGAAAGAAACGGTTCCCAAGTATCTTTGTTTGATGTTCTCATCGGTGCTTTGAATCCTGTAGCGAGTAGATTTCTTGAATTTAATATGCCAAATAACCTGTCAATAATTCTGATGAACTCAACAGTAGCTTCAGAATGCATGAATGCTTGAAGTTTTAGTTCAGTTCTGGCATATTCCATTGTATCAGCTACACATCTACTGAAAACTTGGGCAGCCAGGTGGGCTGTCATTTTCTTTTTTTTGCTTTTTCTTAGTTTTTTCTGCTAGCCTCAACCCTTCTTCGTCCTGTATTTTTTGCAGCTCAACAATATATTTCCACTTGATTGGCTCGCCTGTATTGTTGTAAATGACACCGCAATCACTAAGTGTATTATGTATTAGCTTTAACATATGGCACACGTCCAAGAGAACATACACTTTCTTAGATCTGTCAAGTGGATGATAAAAGTAAGTTTCTATTTTTGAGATGTCATGGAGGCTCCCAATGCCTTTATCGTTGCAAAATGACAAGACAGCCCATCACAAGTAATGGATACGGTTGTTACGCTGATAGTGTGGAGTTTTTTCAAGCAAATGGTGACAAGATTTGCACATTCGCCTCTGCGCAATCTGTCAGTCAAAAAAATATGCAAGAGGGACTTTCCAGGAGCTATTGGCAACAACTAACGTGTCTTTTGCGACAGGGTTGTTGCTAACATAGGCGTTACTCTTGATATCGATGTAGCAGCAATGCCACTTTTTGAAGAGAGAGCTTTGAAAGAAGCTTTTGTGAACCCAGACTCTGCTTGAATGTGGGAATACCATTCTCGGATCTGGCTAAGTCTCTGATGGGGAAGAGCTAAGTCAAAGGTCTTTCAAACATATTCATAAGCTTTTGATGAGTAGAATTTTAGAGTTAGAGCAAATGATTTTATTTACGGGGAGTATTTGTTTCTGTTACTTTTGACTTGGTGCAATATTTCCAAAGGGATCGCCTGGAATTGTTAATTTATGAGCTCTTTATTTTTACTTGATAGCAGATTTTTTCTTGATAACTCTTTAATAATTTGGCTCATCGAATATACTTTTTTCTTAAGGCATCCGTGGCCTTTGTTGAGTGGTTTTCAGTTTTGACTTTAATTTTACTATTTTGGCGCTTTAATTTTGAATGACCGTCCTCAATGCTTGGTTATTTTTTTGTGAGTCATCTTGCTTTTCAACAATTGACGCCTTAAAGAAAAGTAGCAAATATATATTAATTTTTACTGGCATTACACTAACTATTATCTATTCCAGTCTTATTTCACGAAATGCTAGAAAGTTTCTTTTGAACAGAATTCAAGGTTTGAAAAAAACAGCGAAGATTTTGCATTTCACGGGGTAAAAACTGAGCAATTGAGCCACTTACAAAGAGCCACTTACAAAGAGCCACTTACTTTTATGTGGTATATTTTGAGTAAATTATTTTGAAAATATGTAAAACATTTTTGTGTGTTGTACAGTAGTATTTTATATAACACTAGTAACATACATAGAATTTACTTGACTTAGTACCTCTACAATCTACAATCTACATGGACAATTTCATTAATAGTACTTTTTTGTTCGATTTCGCAAACATTTTTTCTTTGGTCAATTTCAAAATTGACAGTTGTAATGTTGGGATTTTCTTCTTTCCATTCGACCAAAATCTTAGAATCATGTTTATGGGATTCAATAATTTTAGTCAGACTTCAAATTGTTTTTTTCATTGTGTTAGCAATTTTCAGTCGTTAAAACTTCCTAAGAAACCTTTGGAAGCAGATTTAGACAATAGCTTAAAAACTTTTGGAACTAGGTCTGGTGCTTGGATTCTGATAGAAAAACAACAACGTGTAATTAAGATTGTTTCGGTCATGGAAATGTAATCAATAAAATTTACTCTCAAAAATTACTGGTACTAGCTAGTTAGTTGCTGCTTATAAAAATCTGACATATTTACAAAGGTTGTTTATAGTTATGTAAAAAGCATGTTAATAAAAGTAAAAGAATCTCAAAGGTACTAAAATATGAACAAAATAAGAAAAAGTCTAGCAGCATGTTGTCGAAAGTCAGGTTAGTCAAAATCACAGACAACCTATTTACTACTTTAAAGTCATTATATTTCATATTGCACGTATGCACACTTCTTTAATAAGACACTTTTGCTGAAAACAAATGACAGTTAAACTCATATAATAAAACCTCAATATATCAGAAACCTCTGAAATATCGGCCACCACGGCCTATAATAATAGTAGGCCATTTATTATAGCCACAATGTTTTATATTAGGCCATGCCTACACTATTGTTGCGACCCTGTGTGTCTGCTATTCAGAGGTTTCACTTTACAACACAATGTTACAAGCAAGTTGCAAATTAAGTTACTTATAATAAACAAAAGATTGAAAATACCCTACTGACGTACTTAAAATTTTCTCTAGCAGTTTGTTTGTTCCGGTTTGTTTATTAATAAGCGTTTTCAGTCAATCTACCTGTGTGAAATATCAAATACGCTATAGAATATCTTGTGCCATTTTTAATTTGACAGTTCATCTGTCAAATTCAGACCACATTAAAAATACTTATTTTTTGTATAACAATAGATATAATGTGTTTGATATGTATAGATTTTCCATTCAAGCAAGCGCTCATATGATTTTCATTGTTTGTCGACATGAGGACCAACATTAAAACATTAAGGTAAATTGCTTTGAGTTTTTACAATATATTCTATCAGTGGTGACTTCTTCAAAAAAATTATTAATTTTGAAGCTAGTAAATGATAAAATAGAGAAATAAACTACAAGCTTCAAATTGTTCAGGAGAATTATCATCACCATAATCTGAATTTACTGCATAAGATGGTGATATAGTAGCTGCATTCTGATTACTTTGTTTCCCTCTAAACTGGCCAAGTTTTCCCATACAAATCGATTTTCTTTCTTTTCAGCGAATTCTTCTGTTGATTACACTGGAAAACCGACATTCGGCTGCGTGTTTGTTATCATTCCTGATTGTGTTTGCATATCATTTACTGAAACTAGCATTTGATAGCCTGGACCGACCAAACACCGACCGTGACTGTGTGTCACACACAAAACTTTGATTGGTTTGTTGATTAGGTAATCCAAAGCATGATTCCGATGGAATATTGCAAATGAAACATTTAGGATATAATTTCCAATAAGACTTTGAGGTCTGAAACTTCTCATTGAAAACGGGGATGATGTTTTTTGTCAGATACTGAGCAGAGTATGTATTACTGGAATCCATTATTTGTTTTTCTTCTTTATTTCGAATTTGGAATTTGTTTTCGCTTTACAAACTTTGTTATTAAAAGGGCTACTCTCTATTTACATTTTCTTTGCGTCAAATGTAAACAGAATTCTTTAATTTGATTGGTTAGTTTTGAGCATGCGCTAAAAAAATGGGAGTGGAAACAAGGCTTAAAGGTTCCCGCCTAAAATGTTTTTCAAGAAAGAAGAAAAAATGCAAAAAGTCCATTCATTTAAACAAAAAGACCTTTTAGACAGCTTAAAAGTCCATATCTCTACAACCAGAGTGAATTTTGTGGCTAAATTTTCAGCGATTGTCCAAAATATAGAATACTATTGAATTATGCAAGAAAATTGTCGTTGGAATGTACCTTTAGATAGATTTTTCTATAATAGAATAGATTTTGAATTAAAGTTTTTTTTCCAGCTCAAACAGTTTATCAGTTTAAACAGATGAGCACCTTCTTTGATAAATTTAGTAAATCAAGAATTAAATACAGAGCAAGTTCATTTGGATCAGCTTTGGGTTATCTCATGACCTTACTAGTCTTTTCTTAAGATAGATATTTTAATCAACATATTTTTTCTTTTAATTTAATTGGAAGAAGAATACTCGCCAATTCTTTGTGTTGATTTTCTCCAAGATTGTTATGGTTTGCTGTGCCATCTGTGTTCAATCTGTTAGGGTTTTCTATGGAAAAAATAAACCCTCTTGTTAGAAATGTTATCACATAAAAGTTTTCATCAAGTCAGTAATACAAAATAAATAACAAAGAAAAATTTAAAGAGAAAGGAAGGAATTATATTTACATCTTCTTAAGCCACTTGGGTTGCACTTCCTTCCAGAAAAACATATTTCCTTGTTTAATTATGGGCTCTTTGAAAAATATAATAATAAAGTTAGCAAGTTAGAAATCATGATACAGCTTTCATCTTGTTTTAAAATATAATACCTTATGTCTTTCTTTTCTTAAGACATGGAGACAGTTCTGGTGATTCAGGACTGCCCCCATTATCATCGGAATCACCACCATCATTGTTGTTATTTGTCAAAAAGTTCCTTCATTTTTCTCTCTCGACAGTTTTTCTAACTTTCTTTCCCCTCTCTTGCATTTGTCACGAGAGCATTCATCATTCATCATTCATTCATTCATTTGATTTCATACTGTCATGAAAAGAATCAAAAAATGTTATGTTGTAAACTGTTGTACCTCTACACATTATTATTGCCGAATACGACTTATCCTGGTTCTTGACCGTTATCTTACTCCCAGGTGGTTGAAAGCGAAATCTGTTTGAAATATTTTTGTTTGATATGCTGTATTTGTTGTTTTCAGGAAATAAAACCAACACACGAAAATCTAAAGAGAAAAAGATAGCAATAAAATGGTTTTCTTCAAGCAGTAGTTAAATAAACAGGAGGAAAAGAAAATGAAGCAACCCTAAAGTGTTAAGAGAACAGTGTATTTTTCTTCTTTTTTTCTTTCTCGTTTCTTTCTTATTCCCCAATTAATTTTGAGACAACAATTGTGAAAGACTTAGCAAAAAAAATCGTATAAGAATAACAACCGGAAAAGAGACGTGAGAAACAATACAAAGCACAAATCGTTTCTTTTTCTGGCAAATGAAAAATGTTAACTAGCATACCTTATACACCATCTTTTTCCATAGACAGGACCTTTTCTTGTAATCGCATACTTATTGCCATTGCTGTTGATTGTAGTTTGAGTTATAAATTATATTTCTTACTATTCAACTAAAGAAATTACGTAAAAACTTCTTTATATGCAACCAGCTTTTCGGGAGTTTTTTTTATCCCTCAAAGTAGAAAAGCTAGCAGTGAAAATAAGTTCATAAAAATAAGCACTTAAGGTTTGTACCTCGCACTTAAAAATACAGTCTATGCTTGATAAGTGGAACTGTGGTCCCTTGAACTTAATTTCCTTTGATTTTCCATTGGAAGTGGCTTTTTGGATCCAATGGAGTTTCCACTTATCGAGTGTGTACATAATTTTAAAAGACATTTGGAAGAAATTTGATTGCTTTCGCAGGATATTTTACTAGAATTTTACTTCGCTTTTATGTGTCATTATTTAGACAGTTTATGTGTTTAAACATGAGTTCTAATTTTGAAAAGCAAAATGGACATTTGAGCATATATACTTCTGGAGATAGACACATACATGTAATAATGATGGAAGATAGGAGATGAAAATTCGTCTACATATAACCTTGAGTGTGAAGAAAATTAATGCCATTGTTGCCGTCAGAAATATTGCTTATGCCATGTAGTAGTGAAGGAAACCTAGCAATATAACATTTTGACATATATACAGTAACATTGTGAAGAAAACTTAATATAACACAAACAAACTTAACATAACACTTTCATAAAATCTTTGTCTAGATCAATCATGCTGATAACTGTCAAGTACTTTTGAAGCAAAATAGCTCCCACATGTATCTGGTACAAGGATTAGATTCCAAGATATTAGATGACATGGTATTTCAAAAATCTGGTCGGTTTCTTTGAGATGTGTAAATTGTCTACCTCGAGCGTTATTCTATATCAATGTGTTGAATGCTTCATCAATGGTTCCCAAAAAATCGTGATAAAAATTGTCTGTAAAAACCCATTAACGATTTCGAATTTTTCACCATTTGTTTCTGAAAAAATTCCAATTTCTCCAAAGCTTAAGAAACTATCATCTTTTGAAACAGATTTGGTAAGAACTACTGTTCTTTTTTCTTTTATAGTATTTGCTGTGAAACACTTTTCCATTTACTGGAACCCTCTCATAATACCTATCATAAACCTTTCCTTCAGGTAGGCATAAACTTGAAGGTGGAAAAATAGTCTCTCTTCTGATGAAGCTTATAATGTCCTCATTTGACAAGTGTTCATGCCAAAAGCTTGCATTTTTTTTCTTAAATTTTTTTCGCAAGGTCAATAAATTGTGCTTCAATATTTCTAGAAATTGCAGCCAAATTTAACTGGGCCCTATATTCCTCACCATTTGCGTAATAATGTCGCAACTTCCATGAAATTGTTGCTTCAATACGGCAATGGATCCCTTGAACACAAAGTTTGACATTATTACTAGGGGTCAACGATGAGTGAACAAGGGCATATACGTGTTTCTGCATCTTTGCCGTATAAAATTTCCTTAAGTTGTTTATATAGCCGGATTAAATATTAGCTAATTTCTTTATCATCCTTAGAGATTGAAGTTTCATTTGATATAGAAATTGCTGTCAAAATGGCACCACAGACATGACCATATCAAGGTTTCAATCTTGTTCATTCTGCCTTGGGTCATTCTGCTAGTTTTGTCTAAGAAAAAAGAAAATAGCATCACTCATCGTAAGTAATCTAGCCTTTTTTATAAAGCTTTTACTAAGATCTTATAACATCCTTAACATATAAGAATTCCTAAGATCTTTTTTATAATACCATAAACATGTAAAGAATTGCTAGGATTGTATGTCTATCAGACAGTTTCTGGACAAATATTTTAAAAAAGTTGAGTAATTGTTGAATGGTATGTTCTGTATACCAGCTGATTTCAAAATTGTTTCAATAGTCCAACAAGCATGCAAGTGCAGTTTGCAGCAGCACATTTCGGTATCCTTCTCTATTTCTTTTCTAATGTAAAATGGCGTCAGAGCATGAAAAGTGCCATGTGAAACTTGCTGTTGTGGATTTTCTTGAACATACATGCTGTACATCTCCTGGTAAATTACTTGTAGTATTATTCTGTTGTTTTCAGAAAATTGCATGCCTCACTGCACAATAACATGGGTAGTATCCAAAAAGTCAGGTCTTGATCAGGTTAACAGACTTCATTTGACGACCTTGGTTAGCCTTCTCTTTGACACAATTATTTCATTTATTTTAAACTTTTCCATTAAGTCTAGCTTCTTGAGAGATCAACGAACAGCGTCAACAATTTCATTATCATTGCTTAAATCCCAACTATCAGCCAGATTTCTTTTTCTTGTGTTAGTTGTCATAGCAGAAGGGATACTTGAGCAGAGATTTATATTTTTCTAAGGTGTTTCCATGTGAGACGCATTTAAATTGGAGCTAATTATTATTCAACAATGACAAATCTCATCTAAATAATTTTTGATTAGAAATCTAGGAACTAAACCAACCTGTTCGACTATTTTATGTGGTGTACTTATATTCACAGAAATATTGAGCTCTGTTTCCAATATTCTTGACTTACTCCAAGATTCTTGACGTACTGTCAACTCATACTCTTATGGAAGAAAAAATCAAACAATTTCAAACCTGATTCACAAATCTAGGAGTTGAGTTTTTACCAATACTTTTCATTAAGTTCAATCACTCTTGAGGTAGACTACAAAGTTATAAAATCTCTTTAAAATATTCTCTTTCTTCTTAAAATTGGGGAGACTGAAATCAACAATAATAACGAAACTGGTCTATAGTTGTAGGTGTTACAATCTGATTACAATCATTACACTTAAGCTTAAAAAAAATATTCTGCCACTAGCTACATAAAAATAACTCTGAAATCATCTTGTGCAAACAGAGTCCGAAACTGGTCTCTAAATGACTTAACAAATAACTAAGCTAACCTGTTCTGAGAAAAAGCTACTGCTTCGAATTTCAGCAGAATCTAACATAGTTGGAACAAATGAGTCATCAACAGAGTCGTCACAGTAACGTTTTTCATTCTTCAAATTTCTTCTTCCGTTTTCTCTCAAATGCACTTGTTTGATGTGACGATCCAAATGCCATTTTTTAGGGAACTCTATTCCACACTATTCACAAGTAATCACAGGTTTGGATTTACATTTGTGTTTCTTCATGTATGACAATCTGGAGAACATTTTACCACATAGATTGCAAAATGCTGATTTTCCAAGACGAAAACCATTCTTGTAATTTTGCAAACTTTGTTTACAACTGTATTCTTTTGAACAGTTCTTTCAAGTCCACTTTCCAACATGCTTTGGTTTCCCCATGATACTTTAATATAATATGGTAACTATTGATATCTAAATAAATTACATTAAAAAAAGCTTTCAGGATTAGAATGTCTGGAATGCTGTAATGCAATAGCTTCATTTTTTTGATGAAGAGTGGCATGGTTTCAGCCCCCCCCCCTTAAAATAAGGGGGGACCAAAGTTTTGGGTTTAAATATAAGGGGAAAAAATGTCAGATTTTTCAATGGAAGGGGGGACTTACTTTTAAGGGCACTAAAATTACTGCCCTTTAATACTTCAGGGGGGACTAAAGTGCTAAATTATTAAAATGTTACGATATTTCTTAGTAATACTAAGAGTTGTACTAATTATCAAATAAAAAGTGGTGGAACTTCAAACTCTTATTAATTAGAATTAAGAACTCGTTTCTTTCTTGACACTATTTCAACTATTACACAACCTTTATTCCCTAACCATGTGGTACTAACATGTCAGTTTTGTCAGGATACCTCATGGCTCATTTTGGTTTATTTAAATAAAATTACACTTTTCCACCCTTCCTACTTCAAAAGGGCAGGAAAAAATGTATTTGGGGGCAGGGATTCGCCCAATATTCCGACGCATAAAAGACTTAAAAAAAGGTACTGGTATAGGCTTAACTTTTTCTCTTTGAAAGGTGAAAACATGTGACTCACCTTAGCATTTTTACTTTCTTTTAATATGTTTGCATGAGAACTTTTTTTAGTATCGAAAGAGATATGATAAAGTGAAGACACTACTATCTGTTTTTAGAAAAATGAATGGCGTATGAATGAGATCTTTTAGTGATATATAATATTTTTTATTGAATATGTTGTATTCATGGTATGAACTGTTTTCATAATCTTTCATATAGACCTGATAATACTTAAATAGGGGAATAATAAAATGAAATCATTGTTGGTTTCTTAATATTCAATGATGTATATTTGACTTGATCTTCTGCCTGAAATACATATTTGTAATCGATTGGTACTCTATCCACTAGAAATATTACAGTACAACAAATTACTTTTAAAACATCAAAAACACCAATAATAGACTGGATGATGGATCTCCTGGGCTCCCAGCCCCAAAGAAATCAAAACTTTACAACCACTAGACCTTCAGAGTGAAGTTTTCTAACGAATGAAATGAGCTGATGAGTGCGGGCCTCCTGTTAAAGTTAAGTGTGGGGTGATAACTCCTACCCTAACTAAGTAAGCTTTTATTTCTTCAAGGAAAATCGAGTATGAAATTTAAGGGGGGAGGGCTCAAATCTCTTATGATCTTTTAAGGGGGGACTAATTCACAAGGGGAAAATATGATTTATTTTGGTATATGAGGGGGGAGAAATTGATAAGGGGGAATTTCAGGTTTAAGGGGGGACTGAAAACCTTGGATGAAACCATGAGTGGTTTCTTAGGTTTCAACATTTCTCTCTGTCTGCAAAAATGAGTAACATAGATATTTTGCAACTCATTTTCTCAATTCAAAGAAATTATCTGTCAAGTGCAACAAGAAACAAGAGTAAGTAGACTCATGAATATAAAGTAAGTCTAAAAATGTCACTGAGAAATAATTTCTGTCACTGAAAGGAAGTATTAAATTTAATACAACCCCATCAATTTACATCTACATCTAAGATAGAGTCTTGATTTATCCATTTTCTGGAAACGTGAATTAGTTAACCATTGATACCTTCAAATAACCTATATGGTTATTGTCACCTAATACTACAAAACAAGGTTTTCCTACAAACTATAGAATAATCAGAAAGTAACTTGGTAATAAAAAGCGAATTATAATTGGCTATTGTAATAAGCAACAACATTAACGTAGTAAGTCAATTAAAGTCATCAATATAGCTAAAATTTAAAGGTAGTGTTGGCTATATTTTTGGTATTTTAGGTTTTTTGCTCTTATGAAAGAGCTTAAAAAATTATGAACACTGGTTTTTATTTCATCTAAATCCGATGTCCCAATCAAAAGTTATTGCCATTTAACTTTTTGGCAAATTAGCAAAAAAGGGAAATTCCCTTATGATTTTCTTGAACTTGTGATGTCATCAAGTGCCTTGGTAAATTGATCCAAGGATATTATGAAAGTGAACTGGATGTAGCGCGAGTTATAGGTTTCTGATTTAACAATAAAAGCTTCTATCAATCTTTTATGAATTTTAACGACTCTTATTATCGCGGCTTCTCTTTGAAGTTCCAATGATTGTAAGTTTTGTTTTCATAGAGCTGCTG
>JANSTP010233881.1:0-11312 GCA_025330745.1 Cladonema radiatum | reverse complement strand
ATTTGTTCCTAGGAAATAAAGCTGTTCTCAAAAGAATTACATCACATCCTGTGGCATACATAAAGCCTAGCTGCCTACTAACCTAGAACAGCTTTTTTTAATTTAGGCGTCGTGGACTGCCCTTACACCTACTCTTAGTGCTTTTTCATAAAAGTACGTACTTTTTAGTTTCTTTGAAGTGCGTGCGCATTTGACTTGTAAATCAATCTAAACAAAACTATTTATCACGGTGATCATTGGCTGGTGCTACAAAGAATGCTGTAATTCAATATCGAATATGACAGGTTACTGTTGTACCAAGGTGTATACATACTGCAATTTTTAAAATCAAAGCTATTGGGATTATACATATTTTTTAGTCCATTCTCGGTGCCACAAAAGTGGCTTTCGTAATTTAGAAAAAATCGGGAAATTGGAGACGTCTTAATTCATAACTAAGCAATCTCGGAGTTCGTCTGGTTCAAATCTCACCCGGCTGAAACAATCTCATTCTAAAAGCTCTAAAACAACTGGTTTCTAGTTTAGCATTGATATACCTTATCGGCCCTTTTTACGCCGACCTTAATTCCGCCGCCCAAGATTTCTGCTTAACTCCACTTAGGGCCCTTATTTCCGCCTTTACAGAAATCTGGAGAAAAAGATGGTGTTTTTAAGATTTATTGCCCAGCAATTTTTTACTCTGATTTTAACTAATTTTGCATAAATAGTCATATAATTTCGTTTTCTATAATAAGAGACATGGTAAACTATACAAAATATGGAAATTAATTGAGTTTTGGCAATGATCAAACCTCTCAATTTTACCCTAATAACTCGCAGAACATTGCAGCCACGAACATTTCTTACCTTGAAGGAAAAGTTTAATTTTTGAAAGCTCCTCTTATAATATTTCAAAATTTAGATCATGTACGAAATTCGTGGTCAGAGCAAATCATGAATTATCATGGGTTTATTAAAAAAGGGTTAACCCAAGATAACTTGGTTTAAATAAAAGAATTTAGGGTTAACTTTACTCGGGGGGTGCCTGGTTATTAATTATATCATCCTTTGTAAGACATCCGCAAAAAAATCCTACGTAGAGTGGGAAAATGCTAACATTATGCCGTCACGGAACAACGACAGAGTATACCTGAATGCATGCCAATCCTTCAAATATCTCATTTCAAGATTCAAAGTGAGACAATAGTACCAAATATTCCAGAATTCAGGTTTGGTATTTTTAACTTTTTATGTAACAACTGCGCATTTACTACCCGGGTATCTTTCATAATGATAACCTTGATCATATCCATCCGCAGTCGGTATGATTTTTACTAGACTAATCCAAGACTAATCCATTCTTGACAATCGGGAAAAGATAACCGCTGGCCAAAAGCACCGTAAATGTGCCTTACGGGAGTTTCTTCACAGAAAACGTACAAAGCTTCCTTTGGACTGCCTAAGAAATGGCTTATAATGTCTAGAGTTTTACTTGTTGTCTTTTCTGGACAACACAGCCAAGAAAATTATTGAGATCAAAAGGAGAAAGAACAAAGTGAATTATACTTGAAATCATTTATTTTGTTATAGGAATGTTTCAACTACAATAATGCCAGAAATAATCACATTAAAATACACATTCACACAGATGATGTAGAATATATTATGAACATGAAACGCCCACTAACAACAAATCGTATATAAACTCAATATATGAAAACAGATTTTAAGCTTTTCAATTATGAGTGAATTAGAGATTTCCTTAAGTTAAATTCTTCTCATGTTCTTTTAGATTTTTCTGAAGATGGTGCATCTCTTTGGAAATATAGAAGCAAGAATCTGCTGATACGTATACAAGATAAAATTTTTTTCACGTTAATAAAAACTCTTACATCACTTGACTTTTCATTTTATCAGTTTGAAAACTTAATGCCAAATTTAAATAATTAACAACAACACAATAACCCTAAATGAACATTTTTGCCGAGTTTTTTTTTATACTGAAATACGCAAAGATTTGCCTTTCTTAAAACCCTAAATGAAATGACGATGGTAATAGCCTTTATTTTCATCTTTTCAAAGTTTCATAAAATTTGGATAACGAATCAAAACATTGGGGGTAAGGAATACGACACAAATGAATTAGATAATCTGTATTCTTGACCATAGTAAGCCAATGTATTAAAAATTTGACAAATTAGATTAAAGTGCAATTTATAACTATAACAAAAATATCTTTCACCAGATTTTTAAAATCTATAATATTTAAATAAACACAAATTCACATTTAGTTCAGATTAGGCATTTATTGATTAGACAAGAATGGATAACTCGGGTGTTTGGAAACGCTTAGCAGACACATCATCAACTGAACTAACAGAGATGAAGGTCGTGCATGCACGTTTAAAAACCTTTCCCTCATTCTCTCGATTCTCTCGAAGATCTCGTTCAAAAGCCACCCACTCAATCACTCTCTCACTAAGAGTCGAGGCCCGTACATAGCAAAAAGACCACGGGGGAGACCTACTGCCCACTATGGGGCAGAATCGTTGGCCTCAGACACAGATATATTTATTTCGCTTTCATTTACAATAGGTTCCTGTTTAACAATAATATTTTCAACTTGCATAACATTTTCACACGGTGCTTCAACAATCTCGTCGTCGGGCTCCAGTTTGATGTCGTCTCTTATAACTGGCGAAATAATGGGCGGGTAAACGGGCGAATCACCACCCTTATCTTTATCGTCATCCATCAATACGTCGGTAGTTTCGTTTTCCGTGCCGTCCATATCGACAACCGAATCGACGTCAACTTCTTGTTTGATCTCGACTTTTTCTTCGACGGTCTCTTCCATGGGGGCTTCTTCCTTAATCAAGGGCTCTTCCTTGATAACGTCATCTTCCATACTAACGCTGTCTTCCTTAATGACGGGGTCTTCTTTAATGACGCTATCTTCCTTCATGGCAACGTTATCTTCTTGAATGACGCTATCTTCCTTCATGAGGACGTCATCTTCCCTTATAACGTTATTTATACTTTCAATTTTATCTTCATCAGTCTTTTCATCAAGATTATCAACGTTTTCAGTCTTAATATGAACATTTTCGTTTATCGAATCAGACTCCTTTTTGATAGCATTTTCATCGCTTTTAAGTTCAAGGTTTGGACTCTCTTCTAACTCCGTTTTGATACTTGTCTCTAAGGGAGTTGACGGAGGATCAACAGACGAACTACGGTCGAACGTGGGTGAAGGCGCTGTTGTGGGTGTTACAATCGTTTCTTCAAGTTCAAACTAAACATGGAGTCGGGATAGATTATTAAATGTAATTCCAATTCGGAAAATGGAATCAAAACGGAATAAATTACTTTACTTACTGGAACATAACCCTCGAAACAACTTTGGTGGAATGTCTATATGGAATAACATGACGATAATAATGATAGGAATATAAATAAAATTATAAACACTTAAAAAAAGTTCTTGGTCTCATGTTTTCCCGT
This sequence comes from Cladonema radiatum, assembly GCA_025330745.1. NCBI lineage: Eukaryota > Metazoa > Cnidaria > Hydrozoa > Anthoathecata > Cladonematidae > Cladonema > Cladonema radiatum. The sequence goes on along the minus strand of JANSTP010233881.1, from coordinate 7,829 downwards.
ACCTTGTTATTTTCCCGAACTGCTTTACGATAGCGCCATTCCTCTTTTTCTTCATCCCAATATTGCTCCAACTCTTCTAAGCACAAGTCGCAGATCTGAAAAGTTCAACCGTTAACCACATAGCTTAGAATGGAACTCTGGTGTGGTATGTTGAAAAAAATTATCGTCCCAATATGGACTATTTACATGAGCACAATGTTATACGATTTCCCTAGGTATTAACGAATATAGCAGATGGTACTAACGGTACAACAGAAAAGTTCAATGGCACTCACCCCATCATTGTCGCCTCCAAGAACTGGTATGGTCGACTCCTCTTCGACCGCTTCTTCTTGTGAGTCTTTCGTTTCCTCTAAATTCTGTTTTCGCTCCGCTTCGAAGAACGCACTTTGAACTGCATGAGAAAGATAAAAGAATAATAGTAGGATAATAGAGAGTTCACACGTCAATGGGAATCAACAAAAAATGCGAAAACTCCAAGAGCTTTATAGCACTCAAAACTCATAGGAAAGATACTCTGAATGGGATAATACTCTTTCTGAAAAAATTCCGCCTATTTCCAAAATAAGTCGAGCATGAAGTCTTCTTTATCTGTTTGCATCGGCCTTTTGTGTCTTTTACCAAAATCCCCGGGATTATTGTATTCTCTTGAAGTTTAATTGCAAAGGAAAGAAAAAGTAGAGAATAAAAATGGCAAACCTTTTTGACTGTTTTCCATACTAGCTAACTATGAGAAGTGTCAAAAAATGTTAGTATACAGAACAAACAAATATGTAATGATGATATGTGCTAAAAATTCTAAATAATCAGAAAAATAAAACTGGTATATATAAAGCAACGATGTTCCACAAATACTACAGATGAACAGAACAAAAATTTTCTGTGAAATAAAAGCAAAAACCATCACGTTAATAATGCTCTCACCCTTTCCTTTGTCATCTCTCACGACGTCTGTCTGAATAATCCAATCCTGTAAAAAAAAGTAATTACACAAAATATTAAAAATATTAGTACCAACCTAAACCGTAGCCATTGTTAAAAGTAATCAGTGCAGTTGCCAACTCAACGTGTAAATAAAGACCGGGATTGAAAGTGACCGTATCAAATAAATGTTTTTATTACCCTTGCGGCAAAGTACCAGGCTCTAGAGCTGACTTTCGTCAATCCATCTTTCTCACGTCGATTCTGTCGGAAATGCCAATCGAGATGTTCGCTGTATTGTTGTTTCGATAGTTCAGGGAAACGGTGGCCACATGACGAGCACTGCATTCCCTGGAAGAGTTGATTCACAGCTCCTCCATAACGTCTATAAAAAAGCATTTATAAATATATAAATTGAGTTACAAACAGATTCCATTTTTACAACTACAGATATTTGAAAAATTGCGAAGGGAAAATGCAATCGATTGGTAAATTCAATAGGTACCCAAAAACTAAAAAAAGAGGCGAGCTTCTTTTCTAGTTTATTGATATTTGCATTATACAGCGAGGGAAAGTAAAGAACTAAAATACTGTAGTTCGGCATAGAACTTCCTAGAGAGTTGTATTTATTCGAGGTGCTTGATCAGATTCAAACTCAAGATAGCCATCTCCAAATTCTCTCTGGTTTCTATCCTGCCTGGGTACAGCTTAAGAAAAGAATCAAAACAGGAAGCAAGGAAGGAACTTACTTTTTCAACAAATCCAACGTAAATGTAAGTTCAGGTATCTTCAAATCTTTTTCCTTCTCCAACAAACCAGCAGCTAACAGTTTACCGAGCAATTCATCTACATTGCTCTTATTCTCGTTCTGTGCTCCTGGTAGTAAGCCTGTAAACCAAAATTTGATAAAAAAACGTAAGCATAAAACTTTATATTTGATGTGAAAATTTCCACAAATGGTAAACTTCTTTGGGTGTACACAGAAGTTAAAATATTTGCAATTAAGAATTCCTTAAAATTGAAAAGTACATACTTGACAATGCTTGGGGAAGCCTTTGGTCAGCAAAACCGGGTGGTATTTTATCCATGTTTTTGTCTTGAGGGCGAACATTATCATAGAAAGGATCGAGACGTATATCAATGGGCGCACGGGGCATTTCGGGTAGCATATTATCTCCAAGCGGTGGTCTTAACGGCGGAGGTCTCGGATGGTTCGCGAAATTCCGGTCGAAGTTCGGCCTTTCCATATCGTTCATAGGTGGAGGAAGCGAAATTGGTGGCCGCAAAGGTCCGTCTCGTGGATGGGGATACCTGGAAGAAGGATGGTCTAAATATGGTCTCGGACCATTATTTATTGGGGGCATTCGTAACATTGGATTTTCTCCCCTGAAATAGTGTCTGGGTCCGTCTCGGTTCATATCCGCCATCATTCTCGATGGACCTGGCGGAGGATTGCGGATGTGTGGTGGTACGGTTTCATCGATCATTGGGGGATTCGGACTACGACGCTGAAAGGGTGGTCGACCCATATCGTGCATGAAAGGCCGCTGTTGCGGATTCAAGTGACGCGGTCCGTTAGCAAAATGCGGAGGAACGTCTCGTGGAAATGGTCTTTCCATCGACATTGGTGGTGCATCCCTTGGAAAAGGAGGTCGTTGTCGAGGAAATGGAAACCTGTCCCTCGGAAAGGGCGGTCCATCCCTTTGCATATTGCGATCCCAATCAGGTTTTTCATTTCCGGGGTGGTCAGGCCGACCATGCCACGGAGGCTGACCGGGATGAGGACGTTGTCGAAAATCATCGTTTCGTTCATCGAAGTTTGGAACTCGCTGCTTCTTTTCCTGCGCATCATACTCTTGTATAATATCAACAATTTCATACAACTCATAGTACTGTTGTTTCGTCAGCTCACCACGCTTAAATTTTTGGTTCATCTGAAATAGAGACATCGAAAGCCGTGCAATATAACATTAAACTAGGGATTATGTGAAGAAGCAACTAAAAGCTACCGAAAAAGCTACTCTACTCCTAATTCATATAATATATGTAAACATACCTCTGCTTTGAAGTCTTTGATAATTGCAATATTAAACGAAGGATGACGTTCTCGTTGGTCTCTTTGGATATCTTGTAGTTTAGCTTTCATATTACGAAACTCTTTCCTGCGATCTCTCCTTGACGGTGGAACTTCTTCGTTACTCTGAAATGCTCGTTTAGTAGCAGGTCTGTAATCGGATTCATCCCCTTCAGATGTTTTCCGAATTCTTTGCATACGCATTTCGTTTTCGTTTTCTTCTACCCGCTTTTCAGTTTCGATTTTTCTCTCCATTCGAAAGTGATATCTTGAAGGGGAACGGGCACGAGCTTTACGAGATTTTTCTTGACTGCTCGTTGCTGAATCACGTGACTTTTTCGACGGAGGTTCGTCGTCGTCATTATGAATTTCGCGTTCGGCAGACTTACGTGAAGATTGATCACGTGGTGTATCCTTTGTGTTTCCATCCTTTTCGATCTTCCATTTTTCTTTATCGTGTTTGGCTGGTTCATTTTCTTCTTCATGTTTCTCCGGTTGAGAAACTACAGGCTTCGGTTCTTGCGCTTCCACTTTTGATGTGCTCTTTTCGGTTTCGGAATTGCTACTACTGATAGTAGTGCCAGTACTCTCGGTAGAACTTTGTGCTGCTGTATTCGTTGGTGGAGCATACAGTTGTATCAACTTGGCAGCTAATTCTGCAGATTGTTGTGGCGCCATACCACTTCCAGCAGTACCTGTCTGCATTTGCGTCATGACGGTGGCGATCGCTGCTACCTGTGCGGCTATATGCATGTCTCTATTCGTCAATTGAGAATACGAAGAGGTGTTTGGTATGGATGGAGGTATTGGCGGTGGCCCTGCTGAAGCTAGGGCGGCTGCTTGAATAGATACAGCACTATGCACACTTGCAATAATACTGGTGACAGATGGTACTGAAACATTGTTGACTGCATTCATTGCGTTGGTATTCGATGATGATGATGATGAATCAGTGGTACTGCTTTTTTCGATGGCTTGCTCTTTCACGACAGTTTTTGTATTGTCATCGATATTCGCTTGTTGTGGCTTTTCAGATTCAGATTTTTGCATAGAAACTTTTGATGAAAGATTTTCTGCACTGGTAGAGGAGGCTTTTGTTTTCTCATCTTCTTTAAAAGGTTTTAAAAGCAACACATCTTGTTCGTGTTCGTGAACTTTGGTTGCGCTGCTACTTTGAATTTTATTTCGGTGTTCGCGTTTTGCATGCGTGTCTTGAAACGATGTGATTCGAGGGGCTTCCCCGGATGACACGAATGATGGTTTTGTCTTCTTCACGCTCGACATAATTTTATTCACAACAGAAAGTGGTGATTTGGAAGGTTTTGGTGATATAGCAGGTTTAGGTGACTTTTCAGTGGGTGAGGTACTGCCAGAGCCACGCCGAACTAGACGCGGGTCTCTGGTATTAACATTTACGGTCAACTCTTCGCTGACTTTTGATGTTGGAACAGGCCTTTCGACTTTTGGTGCCGGTTTTTCTCCCTCCTAAAAAACAGTGCCTTCGTTTATAAATAAAGCTCATAAAGCTGAATTAAAAATAAATCTGGTGGCATAACAACTCACATTACTACCGTTAGCAGACATTGTTTGTTGCTGACGTCTCAATAACTCCAGTTGACGCTTCTGTTCGGCGAGTAGCTTTTCACGTTCCAACTGTTGTCGGCGCAATTCAAGTTCGTGTTGTTCGCGCTCACGTTTCAACTTCTCCGCCTGAAACAGTAACTCACTGCCGTCAATCTGATCATTTACACAAAAAAATTCCTTTAATAATTGTCATTTTTCAAAAACAAACAAACAAACAAAAAAATTCAGTCAAAATAAAAATCTATATACCTGCAATATTTTCAGCTGTTCTTGTACGCGTTTCTCTTCTTCCAGAAGTTTCTGTTGTCTCGATAAACTCGCATTTATTACACCGTCAGATCCACTTGTAGAAGCAAGTGTCACAGAATTTTCGTTTTTCTAAAAACATAAACATCACAAAAGTAAGAGAAAGGCAGCATTTAAATGAGTATAAGAAACTTGACTCGGCAAATACACACCTGCAAAAACTTTGGGTTGATGTGAACTTTAGGAGATGGGTTATTAGACAAACTTGGCGGGGCAACGACTGGCCAATTGGGATCCGTTCTACTGATCCTCACATCGAGATCGTAAAGATTTTTTGCTGGAATATATTGCGTCCACGTGTTTCTTAGTTTAAACAATGACATCCGTTTGCGCTCATCGATAGCCTGAAAGAAAATTAGAAAGTATTGAAGACGGCGTAAATAAAACTGGAAAATATCAAAATTTATGTCATTCCAAATCCAATTTCCAAATCCTCCAAAAGTTCAGGTGGACTGCACAGTATTTCTGAATACATTCCAGTTTCACAAGTTATTCTTTAAAACAAGCATAGAAAGGTGAGTTTGAATTACTTACATTTTCGAATGTATGGCAAAAGACGTCGACAATTGATTTGGATATAATACCAACATAGTCACCGCCAATATTTTTCAAAATTGAATCTAGTAGATACAAAGCCGGCATTTTCTGGTCCACAACAACCTACAAGTAAACCATTAAATTGGCAAAATTATTTCTTTTGTATACACAGACTGTATAAAATATAAATGTACAGAAAGAATGTAGTATAAAAAAATTTTCTTATGAGTCCAGTATCAATCGACCCTTCCTGGGTAATATGATCCTCTTATCGAAACTCTCCACACTAAACTTTTTACCTATCTGTTCCAATGAATTGATAGAAAATTGCAATGCTTTTTTTGTTTTTGTTTCCCATTTATATATTCTCCAATTTTTTTTTACCTAAACATGTAAAACCAGAATCTTTTATAGCTTCAAAAAAGCACAAAAAAGCACAATAAAAACACACACACACACAAAAAATTAAAAAATCTGATATTGACTCGTCTCAAACACGACAGGTATTTCCATATACCACTTTCCATTTCAAAAATATCTCGTTCTGAGCATAATCTTCCACATTCAGATTAGGGCACTGTTTTAATTGTTAGTTTGTCTCTCAGAAACTTAACAAGATCTTCTGGGTCTTGCATTTTCTTTGTCACCATTTCAATAGTTTAACATGCATCAAGGGTTCATTCAGATTCTATTTTTCACCAATGCAGCCATTAATAGTCCAGAAGTTCAATAATTTCTTACTTTTGTCACTATGATTTACTAATATTCTTATAAAAGTACTGAGATTTATTGCATAAAATATTTCAATAAAAACACCATCTTCGAACCTTTCTTAAAGATGTGCTTTATTAAGTCAAGCAAATATTGGTGTGAGTAATGATACAGCCACTGAAATCAACCAAGGACTGGTAAAACGATGAGATACGCACTGCTTTTTTGTCCTGAAGGATAAGTGTGGAAAAGTTAAGGTTTTAGCACTGCCTCTCCATTCATTGCTTGGTCTACTCAGAGTTTATTTTATCCTTTGTTCTTAACAACGTTGAGGGTGCTGTTTCATGAATATGTCCTTGCTCCCAGGGAACTTTATATCAGCGAAACGAAGAAAGGTACTTTTGTGCTATCTAAAATCCCCATCTTAATCAAATTTATTACAACTGTGAAGGAACTGGGCTGTAGGATAAAAAAAGTTCCAGCATGTGTAGCTCTGAAACATGACCATAAATCAGCAGGAATAAATCAATAGTTACAGTTCCCCAAAATCTAAATTTAGAAAGAGAAAGTTTTCTAAAGGGAGGAAGACTTCTATAGTAGAACTGGTTGAATATTCTGATGTTTTGATTGAAGGCCATTATGAGTCTCTAGGTACACTGCCACTCATCACTTTTTAGGGGTGTCCATGCTCACACCTGATTGAGGGTCAGAGTCAACGCTTTAGTTAGGGAAGGCAGAGATTGGTTAAAATAAAATCATGAACTCCAGATCTCCCTTTCTAAAGGGGGTTGGGGGGACTTTTCAGAAAAATAGTTATTGTCTTTGATATTCTAGGTATCCCCTATGTATCAAAACTACTGGTGCGGCTAAGCATAACACCTGCCTTGCCCTTGAAGAAGCCATTTTCTTTTGGCGCAACTCAGGAGTTTTTAGCAACATGACGTCGATGTGAGCATAACAAGGAATGGACACTGGTACCACTATAAAGCTAAGGTGAAAAAGCTACATCATTGAAAAATGTAGGAAAATTCATGCTCAAGTTTACGACTTATTTCTGAATTCCACATATTCACAACGTATTAGTCTGAAGCAAAGATCACACTAAAGTATCATTGAATTTTTTTTCCAGTGATACCTATCAAGGCCACTGTAACCAGATTTTAACTTTAGCTTATATTTTGTTATTTCGTCATGAGAATTGACACTCTGCTGATAACAAAACTGTGATAAAATACAGCTCCTAAGATTTTAAGTAAGTTTTGTTTAGCCATCTCAAACACCTTGAGCCCCAAAAGTGGTCCAGTATACACGTGATTACTGACGTAGGTTCCAGGCCTGTTAATTTGATCTTTTCTAGATCTGCAAAATTCTTAAAAACGAGGGTCACAGTGGTATCTTAGGAAGGTAATCGAGACAATATTGCTGATTGCCGACCTGAGTTCACAAGCCTGAGGTCCTAGCGTAATTATGCTTCCATATGTGTTCACTATCATTTCTTGAAGGAAAGATAACGCTTAAATATGGGGACAACATTTTGAACTTGTTGAAATATTTCTATTTTATGATGTGGTCCTGTATGTCAACAATACCACTATTAAACAAGAGCAAAGAAAAAAATATTAAAGCGGCAATATAAGGCAACCACTTTCGGCATAATTTTATCTCAATATGTTTACATTTTTCTTTTATCTTGCTA
>JANSTP010233770.1:0-11315 GCA_025330745.1 Cladonema radiatum | reverse complement strand
GAACCTCTATAAGGCACACAGGTTTGCAAGTTATTGTTGAATCTGTATATAAATTTGATGCTTCGATCAAAATATATGCAGAATAAGAATAAGAATTTTATAAGAATAAATACAATGTGTCTGATTAGAGAAGAGGTTGCAATCAGCCTACCTTTATTGGGGTTGGAATTAGTTACATCAGTATATATTCATATGTTTTGTTTTTGCTATTGGTGCAGTAGGCAAGATATACAGACTTATAGACAGTGGGAAAGGTGTGAAAACTGTACCAACTTGTGGTTAAATAACTTGATGAGCTGAATTTGTGGAATACAATGAATTCTAATATATTTTAATTACACCAAGTAGCCAAGGGCCTCCTTAAAATTTGTTAATGGGAATGGACACTTTGATTGACTGACTACAGGAAGGAGATATTACTAAAATATTTTATGCAAAAAATAAGTTTCAGCTGCAGTTTATGTAGTATCAACATCCTGAGTTTTGTGTGTCATTTTATCCATTTTTAAGGTCTAAATATTTAAACTTATCTTTATCGTCTTGGTCTACATCTTGGTCACGACGTCACCATACCTCACCCCCCCCCCCCTAACTTAAAACCCTTTGCAACGTACCTGTTGTATAAATATAAATGAAGATATAAAATGCACTTGTCTCTTTAACAATGTAAAAACTTTATTTTTACGAATCTATAATCATCAGCTCTTTTTTTAATATTTGAAAGATTACAGCCTCCCCCGCCCCAATTTTTTAATTCCTCCCTTGTATTAGGCACAATGACAAATAGTCCAAGATATTTCAAATAGTTTCCTAAAAAGAATTATGATTTTGTAAGTGGAGTGAGTGTGCATCTGAATCCTTATTCGCAATTGCCAGCATTGAAATATATAGCTACTGCGTTTCCCTCTGTACAAGCAAAACTTTTTGCGAACAGGGTGCTTCCGCTCTTCATACTTCTAAACAGTTCTATTACTAATTGTTCTGCCTAATCCATAGAGTATGTTTTGAATTTCTTGTTATAGAATGGTTTGAAGATATACAAAGCACGATGCATTGGCTACAAGTGGTTTGCTGAAGAAGATCTTTCTACAGTTAAGCATCTCTTGGACCAGTTCAATGAAAAACCGCTTGCAGTAAGTGCTACCGCATCTGAATTTTATACCTTAGGTATATATTTAGATATTTGTATTCATAAAAAAAATATTTACCAACAGGACAAATCTCGATTTCATATTTTTAGTCTAAGTGCAACCTTAAAAGTGTATGCTAAAAAGATTTGTTTCTTGACTCAACGAAAAAAAAATTATTGTGATTTCAATTTAGTTGGAGAGAAGCAGAAAATGATACTGGGTATGTAGATTTTGAAGCCTTCATTGATATGTATTTTTTTTGTTAGCAGAGAAAACGTGGCCGACCACGCGGCAGCAAGAATGCTGGTGATATTTTGAAAGAAGTGAAAGTCAATACTGCAGAGGAGACGTTATATTCGACAGGTATTTAATTTTTGTGTCAACTCTTAATGGTGATCAATTTTTATCGCCAAATAACACTTCTAAAATGCTCTTTGCAGTTTCTATATGTGTATCATGTTTTCACTTCACCTCCAGTGGACACAAACTTGAATGGTGCCGACAAGAGTGACATCAATAACGATGATTGCAACGAGCGCAGGAGCAAGCGGCTGAAATTGAAAAGAGTCGAAGAGTATGTATGCAATAGTTGTGGCAAGTCTTTCCGTAATGAAGAAATATTTCTCTCGCACCGTTTGGATCACGAAGAAGATGCGGTCTCGACAAAGAAGAAGCTTACCAAAGATCTTTTCCATATATCTCGCACTGATGATGGTGAACGGAACTTCAAATGCCGCTTATGTGGTCAAACCTTCCTTGATAAAAAATTAATGAAAAACCATTACGATTTTCATGATACGAACAACCCATGGTTCTGTCCAGTATGCCGGAAACATTTTACGAGTGAGCCGGACTTCCTTGCTCATAATAAAATCCATGAAAAACAAAAATTTCAAAAATGTACTGATTGTGGCAAGTTTATCAGCATAGATAATTTTCAGTTCCATAAAGATATTTATTGTACCGGAAAATTTAGCGTTAAAAAAGTGGTTCCGCCACCGCACAAATGCCAATCATGCGCCCAAGTATTTGACAGTGAGAATTTGTTGAAAACACATATTAGTGCTCAACATGAAAAACAATGTTTTGAATGCAATCAAGTATTCGTATCGAAAATCGATTTCGATCGTCATCTGGCGACGCATGCGCAAACCTTCCAATGTTCTGTGTGCATGAAAACGTTCGACTCGCTCGATGCGTGCACGGAACACGCTGTGACGCATGAAGAAACGGTATTTAAATGTACGAAATGTTATGAAACGTTTTCATTGTCTGAAGATCTTGAAATGCATTATCGGATGTCTGAAGAGTGTCTCGATACAGTTTGCACAGAATGTAATGTCTCGTTTGATAACATCGGTGAACTATCCATACATTTACAAAGTGTGGCACAAACTAGTGTGGAGGAAGGGGGCACTGTAATACTTTACTTGTGTGGCTATTGTCATCGAGGTTTTCATCTCGAGTCTTCTTACCTCGAACACACTGAACTACATATGTCGGAAGTGGACAAGCCGTGTTTACATTGCCACGATATGTTTGATGATATAAATGAACTCATTTCTCACGTGACTAAAGAACATGATATCATTGTCAAGCAACCATGTGTTCAGTGTAAAAAACTTTTTGACAATGACGTGCTATTAAGCAAGCATGTGAAGACAGCGCATGCGCGCAATGCTTTGATTAGTTGTTTGATATGCGAGTGTACATTTGAGTCGAAAGCACAACTGAGCCGACATATTCTCTCAAAAAGTCATAATAAACTTCTGTATAATGAGTTATTTAAGCGAAGGCCGACGACATATACAAGTGTAAAGGGACCTTTTACTTGCAGCATATGTGGACGTTTGTTTCCGAGTTCGCAAGATCTCAAGAGGCACGAGTTGCAGCATCAGAGAGTTGAAGTGAAGCTACCTGAGGATTATACCAGGGAAGATAAGGAGAAACCAGTGGTCAAAAGAAACCATCAACAAGATTCAAGTAGTACGGAAAGTTTCCCTGTCGATTTCACTAGTCATGATATCCCAGTAATTTTGGATAATGAGTTGCAAAATAAAGTAAAAGAATTGAGTAGTGTGATAGACGATCAGTTATTGATGCAACTTGGTACTCAGTTTTCTGTCGATAAACATGGTAACGTTACTTTTATTTATTTGAATAAAGGAGACACGAAACATATCGAGACATTGAAATCTCTTAATGAAAAGTTAACAGAACCAACGATGCAAAATAACTGTTGCAATAATAGCCCTATAACACAGTCGACAGGCAGGATTACAGAGCAGCCACCTGAAAAAAATACCCTTACGCAGACTGCAAGTGAAGCGATATTGGCGGATTTTCAAGACACGGGTTCAGGGGAAAGAGTTTTAGATGTTACGAACGTCGAAAGTGAAAAAGAATTAGCTGAACATTCTGAAACCTCAAAAACTACTACTCTTGTTTATCCTTCGCCAGTAGACGTAACGACCATTGCAAACGAAAATAGGGAAACTCGACGTCCGGCTCAGGACCAGAATAATTCTGCAACTCTTCTCAGCGACGCCAGTGCAGAGTTAGAAAATTTATTGACTGGATACAGTAGGCGAAGTGGAATTACAAAAATCCAAGCACCTTCTTTTCCGACATCATCTAATGTTTTCGAGGTTACCGCTGATATTGTAACGGCTAATTCATCGGACACCCTGTGACCGAATGACACCATTTTGAAATGTGTGTGGCATATTTCTTGATTTGTTATTTGTTAAAATGAAAAGTTGTTTTGTTACTTGAAGTGTGTACTGAAAGTAGTTCCTATCTATTTTTGATAAATATTTTTATTTATGAATTTCGATAGTTCGTTTACATTATTTTCAAAAAATTATTTCTTACCATGAGCTTTGGCTGTCATATGAGAACTGTATATCTTTTTCAAAATGAAATAATTTTGTCAAAAATTCTAAGAAATATAATTTATTGCAGGTATATTTCCACTTTTTCCTAATTTTCCAATTATTTTGAAGGCAATTTTCCGCTCACACCCCTTGTAAGTATATATTGCAGAAAGGCACGTTGTCATTTAAACGTTCTTTTATCGCAACTATTCGCATGAGCACCAATTATCCCACAGTGAAGCCGTTCGAACTGGGCTTGAAATAATTTGCATTCTTTTTCAATTCGATTTGCGATGGAGGGGACGCTTATTGGAAAAATGCTATTATGCTGGGGTGATTTTTCGGTCGGAATGGGTGGAGGTCATCATATGACGCCTTTGATGTCATAACAATTTTGAGAATAACATTATAACTTTCATGATGACGCCATCTTACGTGTCTCTGGTAACCTACCTACTTTCTATAACCCGACCATAATTTGGGTTTCATTTGTCAATGTAAGATGACATTTGGGCTTCGGGAACATATGCGCCCCAGACCTTACTGCCCCCTGTCCCAATAAAATTGCTTTGAAAAACTGCTAGTTTTTTACACAAAAATCGTATGTCGTTTTAGATTTACTTTAGGGAAATCACGGGAATTTAAAAAATAACCCCCGACCCGAATAGGATTATATGGACATTGATTTTGTGAAATTGATTACTAAGGAAAATGCTGTTGCTAGAGGGGACTTGAAGCGATCATGCAAAAAATAATTGTACCGCTCATTTTACAAAGGTTCGTCGAAAATAACAAATTAGGGTTCACTAGAAATATTAAATGAGCCCGTGCAAAAATAAAAACACTCTTCATTCCGGTAATTTTTGTAATTATTCTTGCAAAGAATTGAGAACTTGTAATAGATGGGATTCGCTGGATAATAATTTTATAATGTTCGCGTTCATATCCTCGCATTGTGACGAATCGAAGGTTGAGAGCAAATTGATTGACGGGTCGAACCAACATGGCAGCCATTTCCACGTCAAGTGTTTTGACAGCTCTTTCAAAATTTCAAGCACGTAAAATGTTATCTCCTCATCTAAACTTGATGATTGTTTCTTGACTTGTTTCTTGATTGTTTCTAACGAGATATTGCACGCAGTATTTATTAGCCCATTCCATGGAAAAGAATCGAAAGAGCCTGTAGCAATAAGCAGGAATCTTACAAATTGTAGCGATTCTTTCAATACATTATTTTTCATATTTTCGAAGAACTGATGTTCGTCTCTTTGAAAAGTTTTTTCCCACAGATAAGGTGGTGCAATCGATGCATTTTGATCAGAAGGTATGAAATATAGCGATTCTAAATATTAAATAACATAAATTTCATCAATAAGTTGACACCTTCCCTTACTATACTGGATAATACACTTTTTAGTCGTTCTTAGAAACAGTGTTCTATGTATGGCTCTAAAATAGCTATTACTTACATGAAAGATATGTACAGATCCAGATTATTGGAACGGACTTAAAGAACATTTTTTACAGGGTGGCGTGAACAACAAAAAAAAAAAATTCCTCGAATAGGCGGGCGCTAATTTGAGACCCAATGTTAATTGGGCGAAATAAGGTATTTCCTTTTTATATAGCGAAACCTCCGAATAGCGGACATCCCATATAGCGAACACTTCCAAATAACGGACACTTTTCTCAAGACTAAATGACGGTCAAACCCTTATAAAAAAACCTATATACAGCCTCCGAATAACGGACACTTTTGTTAAGACCCGTAGGTGTCCGCTATTCGGAGGTTTCACTGTATTTGCTTTTTTGGCAGGCTGGTATCTTGATACATATCGTTAATGCCCCTGCCCAACATAAGTGCAAGGGTGTATAAGATCTTACTGATCTTAATCGTTGGAAGAATATTGAAAGAATATGAAACGTCATTTGGAAGTATAATATTGTGAAATGTTCCAGTGGATAGATCTAAGTTTTTCTTCTTCATATCCTGAAAGCTATCTTCTTTCTCTATAATTTCAGTTATTTGATCGATAAGAACACTGGGGTCCAACCAAACCATTTTCTCCAAATCTTTCAACCAGAACGTGCCATGTGTTGAGGGATAGATTGCAATGTATTTTGAAAAAGGCATAATGACATGTATGTTGAATGTAGGCGATTCATTTGGAACACCAATTTCATCTGTAAGATATCCTGGATAATAACGAGTAACAGAAAAAATTTAGTTATTGTGAAATTGTAATTTTTCGCTGGCATTTAGAAACTCCTGATATTTTTATTCCTACCTCGGTAATGAACAGAATCGGCAAAGTTGTTTTGCAGAAAGATATTTCGGACCATATTTTTTATCTTTTCAAAATGTCTTCTTATATTTGAGTGGAAATTGTTTGTTAGTAGCTTTCTAGCACTTGAGATTTCCTTTACTATTGCCGGAAAAGAAGTCGATAAATATTCTGTTTCTGTAACGTCATTATTCCCAATGTCATTAACGACTATCGGCTCACTATCCTCGTCACTATTGTAGCCATCCGAAAAACTATTCTTGAAATCATTCAACGAATTACTTGAAACATGGACATCAGAAATAACTCTTTTGTGACCTTTATGATTATCAAATGTGTTCTTTATGTTTTGACTTTGAGGAGGAATCTCTTCTAAAGTCAAATAAAACGATTCTTAGGAAAAAGATTTTTGAATATTTCAGTACTAGTAAAAACTTGGTTTGAATGTACTCAGCTTTAATTTCCAACACCCATTTAAAAAAGTCCCCTCCTTAAATTCTTACCCTGGCAAAAAAAAAAATACCGCCCATAAGAATCCAGTTTATAAGAAATAGCCCTAGGTATTTAAAAAAGCTATTGAAGCTTAGGATTTACTAGCTTTTTTCAACTTTTAGAAAAACCAGACTTGTTGAAAAATCTGTATGTGATATGTCTCTGGCAGACCCACATATTTGGTAGGCAACTACTAAGCAACTTTGAGGGCTGAAAACCCAGGATATGGGCCCCTGGTAACCTAGGACGGGGTGCCAAGGGGGTCATGGCCAGCTCCACTTTCCAATTAAGTAACGGTTTGCTTTTTTGAATAAAAAATAAATAAATAAATAAATAAATAAATAGAACAAGCACTAGAATAAGAATACAGTATGATAAATAAGTGAATAATTGTCTTGTTATTGTCTCAAAATAACATTAAATGTCGTTTTAGAGTATCTGGAAAACCAAACTTTTCTCCGTCGCCCAACCATGGTGGGCGACATTTTTTATACTCCAATTCGTGTCCACCCCGCTTAAAATTGGACGCCGGGACCCATGCAGGAGGAGGAGCGTAGTTGTATGACCTTGAACCTTGTTATGAGAAGCATTGTAAGTCATTGACATGACCTGTACTTCAGATTTGTCGTCTGAAGAGTAAATGCTGAATAAACGTAACAAACCTGTCTCCCAGTCAATCTTTTCGAGTATTTTACACACCGATTCAGCCTCTGAATAAAAATCTTTGAATTCTTTTGATTTACAGTCTCTACAATCAAACACTACTTTGTCGGATTCTATCACCATTCCTTTGAATTTATTTTCGAAGGAGCGAAAAACACTTGCAACTTCGGTAGCAGTGTGGGCTGTGAAAAATAAAGCAATAAACTTTTTTAAGCAACTGGTTTACAAGCAATACAAGCCCTCAAGTAAGCAACTTGCGGCAGATTTTTCTTTGAATAAAAGTTATAGTTTTGAAAGGTCAAATTGGCAGGACTTTGTGGAGTTTCGTTCCTGGGGGAATCAGGCTTAATCAGCCAATCATTATTCAGTATGAAGAGTAGTTTTGGTTTCTAACAAAAGCAATACAAACCATTGTTGTTTTTTAGCATGTTTCTGAGAAGATTTTCTTCGTGTGTGCTCCCAGTATACTCCGATAGTAATTTTGCTTGGTTGCCGACGAGCTGGCCAACATATTCTAATAATACTCTTTTTAGTTCATTGTTCACTGGTTTGTTCTTGACTTGCTTCAATCTTGATTTTGCATTAGCAAATACACCCAACATAGAGGTGTACCTCATGTCGTCCCTTTGTACCGCAGTTAAATGTTCAAATTGAATGCAGTTTCTTAGTTCCTTGAAAAGTCGGAGGAATTGCTCGATCCATATTTTGTTTGATGTATCTAAAACCATGCAGTAACAGTAATCAGAGTCTCAATATACTACAAGCAACCGGTTTATAAGCAACTAGCCCTCGAGAGGCTCAAAAATAAGCAACTTCAGGACTGGACCTCTCAATAAGAAGCAACTTTCGAAATTTTCTTTGAATAAAATTTATAGTTTTATAAAGGCTTTTTGACAAGATTTCGTTGACTTGGTACTTATTCCTACTCTAAAAGGCGAGTCTGACCCTCGAACCTAGTTGCTTATAAAAAAAGTGTAAAGTATAAATCTAATTCTCTATAACATATAGAGGGTCATGTCTATGGAACAGGTTAACTGAAGAGATGAAACTTAACGTAAAGCGGTAAAACTTATTCTGAACACGTTGGTACCATACTTATTTAATGGCGTCATCATTTTTTGTCGACAGATTAACGAAAATTGGGAATCTTGAGGTCAAACTGAAAATGGCCCTAAAAAATGAACCAAAAGTGCTTTTTCAATGCGGTTTTTGTTTATTTTTCTACTAAAGTAAGGCACTTTGTTATAAATTGGAGTTGCAAAAGATTTGGGCCCGAAATTCAAATTTTTACCAAAAATGACCCAAAAAAATTGCCAACCAGGCAGTAAATTGGGCGTTGTTGCCATGACAACAGTAGGCGTGATCACCAAGTCTTTTTTTGATGAAAGTTTTGTTTAAAGTCCCAAGTTTCATGGCAAAAGCTTTTTTAGTTTCTCAGTTACTATAAAAAAACTGCTGGTGGGGGCGGACCCCCTTCCCCCCAGTAGGAATAGATTTAAGGTCCTTCCTGGCTCATAAACGCGTTGTAACATTTTTTACTGCATACAGTAGACTCAATGTAACTCGAACTCAAGGAGATCTTAATTTCTGTTCGAATTAAGAGAGTTCGAGTTACATAATGGTGAATCTCTAATATTCTGGTTTCAAGGGACAATATATTTTGTTCAAGTTAAGGAGAGATTCGAATTATAGAGGCTCGAGTTAAAGAGAGTCCACTGTATTATATTATCGCTGAGAAGTAGAAGTTTTTCTTTTTAATATCAGAAATGTAAAATTTTATTCAGCGACATATAACGTGTATATATTTTTTAAAAAGGCAAAGATATATATAAAAAAAAAGGAAAAAAAAAGATGTTTTTGGACGAAATAGCTGTTCCTATAAGATATTAAATGTATGTATTTGGAATATACCTCGTTCCCAGGGCTTCTTTCATTGCGCCACTAAGAGGAAAGAAGCTCTGGGAACAAGGTTGTTCTTCTTTTTGAATAGTTTTGATTCTGATGGCGAAAACCTTACCTCGAAAACCTGTGCTTGCAAGAACTCAGAATCTAGCCTCTTAAAAGCATGCATATGCATGCGTTAATGACTCAGATCAATCCAAAGAGGCTGCGGTTGAGTTGAAAGGTTTGAAGTGAAAGCTTGCTCAAAACCGTCCACTTATCTGCAAGCAATTATATGAATTATACCTGTTACGTATCTTTCCAAAGCTTCCTTGACACGTGATATATTCTCAACCAATAACTTGTTTTTCTTGCTGGTCCTCTTTTTCTTGTCAAGC
Source organism: Cladonema radiatum (assembly GCA_025330745.1). Taxonomy (NCBI): domain Eukaryota; kingdom Metazoa; phylum Cnidaria; class Hydrozoa; order Anthoathecata; family Cladonematidae; genus Cladonema; species Cladonema radiatum. The sequence goes on along the minus strand of JANSTP010233770.1, from coordinate 1,590 downwards.
AGGTTTTGCAGTTTAATGAGTACTTGTCGACAACGCATCCCGATATCCTGATAACTATATTTTTCATCCATGTTTTTAACGGCTAACATTTATCGCTCGCTTGAAAGCTTTTCTCGATGGTTTTTATATAACATTAAAAAGTTGAAAGTAGTAAATGTTAATAGAAAATACATTATGACAGAGATATTATTGTGGCAATACTTACACTGAATATAAAAAATAGTTAACTTAATTTCCATTGCCATTTCTGAGAACTCCCAATATGATACTAATAAAGCATCTGCGGTTTGATAACATGAAAGTCAAAAACATTTCCTAGAATCGAAGAGATAAGAACACATTGTAACAGCATTGTAATGACACGCAGGGGCGGTACCACTTGGGCGCTAGGTGGGCTTTAGCACCTCGACTTTTTACCTATTCTGTGTTTTATTCTTTAATCTTTATCAACAAAATGCAAAAAACGTTGCGTTTATTGCGGATATGTTTTTCTAAGCTCCCTCACTTCTGAAAACGTGGATTTTTCGGAAAAAGCCACTAAGCAATTTTGAGGCAACTCCGACGACGGCCTCTTCTCCAGCCTAGTTGCGTAGTTGCATATGAATAAAATGTTTAGTTATTGATTCAGAAGCTGTTGAAAGTTTATTTTCACTTTTAATTTGCAGCTGGTTTGTTTTATATTTTAAAGGCACCAAGACAGAGCTTCTAGTACAAAGTCCATCGATAAGTTGTAAATTACCATTAGGATTTAGTCTCTTTACCGATCAACGGATAACGCTGGAAAAACGAACGGGTAAAGCGAAACACTAAAATACTGTAAGACACTGAACTTGCGAGGTTATGGAGTGCAAGAAATGGCAAATGGAGGGTAAGGGCAAATTACGGAAATCTCTGAAAGTCCCATATCTGGCATCATGGGGTTAATTTATTGGTGACATACCCTAGTAAGTTAACTTTCCTTCAGAAGAATATATCAGTATTATTAGAGGTACATTCTCTCAGGAATATTCATTTTCCTTATTCGATCGAAATTTGATCATCCCAAAAAATTCATTAAATTTTTGCTTTTAGTTAAGAAAAATAAAAGAATTACTTTCACAAAAGTAAGCAAACAAACGTGCGCCATTTTCGAAATCTTTAAAAGAGAGGAACTTCTCAAGGAAGAGGGATGACTCTATATGCGAAACTTTCAAAACTTACCCAATAAAAATTTTTACAGGACTTATTCAAAATTCAAAATTGTACATTATAATTCTTATTGGGAATATTGGGATTATCCGAAAAGCCCCATCAATCATAAGGATATCTTGGATTATTGAATATGGGGATGACTATAAGCTTTGGTAAAGTTTTCGCAATAATTTTCTGTAGTTTAATCGAATATTCTGGTACAAGGAAAATTGCCCCCCCAGTAAATTGCCACCCGGAAAATTGCCCCCTGTCAAATTACTCCCGGGAAGATTGCCACCCGGAAAATTGCCTACCAGGTGAATTGCCACCCGGAATATTGCCTCCTAGAAATTTCTCCAAAACAAATTGCCCCCTGGAAAATTACCACCCGGAAAATTACCCCCCGGAATATTGCCCCCA
>JANSTP010233659.1:0-11315 GCA_025330745.1 Cladonema radiatum | reverse complement strand
ACACTATATAAACAGATCATAGAGGAATGTAACAATACCATCATGGAAGAAAGAATGAAAAATATTTTTCTTTCACACCAATAGTATCAAACATACATCAAGAGTTTCACATCAAGTAAATAATAATCTAATATATAATATATAAATAAAAATGAAACCTCCATAAAAATATTTTTCTCATGCAAACGATGTAATACCCTTGTAAACAATGCTTTGAAAATAATTTCAAAGCAACTCTCAATATTTATATTTTTTAAAGAATTGGGATTGCATCAGCACTTTGCAAAAAAAAGAAAAAGGAAATTTTTTACTCTTAATTGTATAATGATGAAGTAGAAAAGCAAAAAGATCATAGAAAAGTGTAAGTACGGTCTAAAAAATCTTGCACAAACATTTGGATTATTGATAATTGCTTAGAAATTAAATTGCACACTGATGGAAAACGCTATAGAATATTTCTACCGTAAATCCTTTAATAGGCGTTTATTCAATTTTCAAACTTTTAGCGTGGGCGTTTATTGGAGGGGGGCGTTTAATAGAGGGTGGGCGTTTATTGAAAACATATCTAGTTTGAGCAAAAAGACAAAGATAAATATAATCGAGACTTAGCTATTTCTAGCCTCTACGAATGTTTTGTCATAACAAAATTGTATAAACAAAATCTATTTACGACTTAAAATTGGGAAATCTTGCTAAAACCAACCAAGTAAATTTATGCTTGAGGAAAAAATCTTAATAAACGTCCCTTTCTGACTGTCGGATTTGCGTTCATAAAAGAGTGGGCATTTATTGGAGGGTCAGGCGTTTATTTAATTTTATAAATTTTAAGGTGGGTGTTTATTGGAGGGGGGGGGCGTTTAAACGAGGGTGGGCGTTTATTAGAGGATTTACAGTAACTGAACTTTAAGAACTTTTACTTTGAAATTCTTGTTATTTTGTGTTACGTTGTGTTATTGAGGACTTCTAAAAGAGAACTGAAAGATTGAATTCTCTTAAAACGCAAGTAACAGAAGAAAAGATTTAGAAAAAAGTGTTATTAAAAATCAGCACTATGAAGATGATATTGTTACTTCAACTTCTTCTGTAATTTTTTCAAAATCGCTACCATTTGAATTATCTTCCTCGTTATTGGGTTTAATATCAGTACCTTCCTCAATGACCTCCTCAGTTGCTTCCTGTGTGTAAATATTCTCAGTATATACTTCGTCAACATGTTTGAATGTTTCATCCTGAGACAACTCCTCTTCTTCAGATAATTCGTCGAGCTCCTCATTGATATCTTCAACTTCCAACACATTGACATCTTGTACGATATAGATATCTTCACTTGAAGTGTTTTCAGCAATGTTTTCATGGATTTTTAAATTATCAATCATCCATGTTTGAATATCATCACCCTCCATTGTCATAAGTGCATCTAAAATATCTTGATCGTCAAATTCATCCTCTAAAAGTTTTGCTGAAAATTTTTTGCAATAAGATAAGAATATGTTGGTTATCGATGTCACGTCAGTATCAATACTTTTCATCAAATTTCCAACATCAACATGATAAAACGCTTTCAAAATAATTTGTTTTATTTTCGATATTCTAACTTTATTTAAAAATGTATCATCGTTATCTAAAGAATCAAAAGACTTGAAAGAGAGGGCATGTGACTGTCTTTTACGACGAGTAAATTTTCTCTTCTTTTGAGGAGGTTCGTCATTTGTTTCTTCAGTATTTTCAGATTCTTGACTGGATTCAACAGTTTGTTGTGTGCTGGATCCTTTTTCGGCAGCTGCATATTCTTCCAATTCCTCCATTAATGTCTTTTTTACTTCTTTCGAATTCTGACATCCTTTGCACCTGCAAGCAAGACGACAATTCACTCCAATTTTCATACAGGGACATCGACCATGATTACATCTCGCCTTCACATCTCTGTCGTTTGACCCACAAGTACATTTTGCTGCAGGCATTTTCTTTTTCGCTTTAGGAAGCAATGAAAAATTTGGAATTTTCATAAGCGGTAAAAATGAATCATCAGCAGGATCGTAAATAACAACACAGATCTCACTGGTAAGAACAGCATGAGGGAAGACAGGATACAACTTCATCTCATGACATAAAGGAATAATGGCGAGATTCAATTTGCAAGTATTAGCAGCAAGAATAGGGAAAATATGTGGAGTTTTCAAACATTTATTAAACAAGTCATTTTCATCCTCAGGACTGTTTTCATTGTTTTCATTGTTTTCTTCATTTTCCTGGCTATTTTCCCTGCTTTCATTCTCAATGTTATCCTTGCTGTTGTCTAATAAACCAACATAATATTCATTTCGCTCACTACTAACTTCTATATCTAAAAGGTCTTTGAGCGTCTCAGAAACATTATGAGAGTTTAGCATATCTTTTATCTTTAGTGCATATTGTTCGGGTAATTCTTTTGTTGTGTTCAAATTTCTCAATATTAATTCTAAGCATACAATCAAGCCTTGCTTTTTTGTTTCTGCAATGCCGAAGCCATCTTTAACAAATAGTTTACTTAGCTCTTTCACTGGGAAAGCTTCTTTTTCTTTGCAATTAGCAACAAAATTTTTCAGTGATGTAGACGGAAGTTCTAAAGAGTTCATGCCTTTAAAAGTATCTGGCAATGGATTTTCTGATTCCTCAAGGATGTTTTGGAAAAACAAGAATAAATCTGCTAAAGCCAAAACCTTTTTGACTGATGAATCTAAATTGAAAACAGAAGCAAAATAAATATACATACTTTATAACAGCCATTTTGCGCAGTGAAAGCAAAAATTGAACACAAGAAGCCAGCAGTTAAGACCTTAATAATATAGTTAACAGCACAACCCATAAAATCAATAATAGTTTTCTATAACAAATTAGAACAATGATTTTCTACTAATCCACTTTTCCAAGCAGTAGAAGAGATTTTGTTTTCTTAAAAATAGCTGAAAAAAGTGGAAATATGGTAAAACGTAATGACAAAAAAGGCTTATCCATGTTTCTATAGATTTGAAAATTCATAAATTTACTAAAATACAGTCGTTTCCTCCTTCTTCCTATTTTTACATGGCTGCATAACCATGGCAAAAAAATAGTATTTTTTTATTTTAAAACAATGAAATGGCATACTGCATTTAATCATTTCACATGCACGAAATATGGAAGATGGAAGTGATTTTTCTTACATTTTCAGGACCCATTCCAGAAAATTAAGGCAGATTCTGATTTCTTTGAAAAAGGCTTAAAATATTTAGAAAAACCCACTAAACTAAACTTTTTACCTATCCTAATTTATAATCTGGGCAAGGGAAGCATCTAGTATTTGGACTCATAAAAGACCTAGAAAAGGCATTGATTTCATCTATATCCAATAAAAATTACTTACTATAGCATTTTTAGAATCACTTTTATAACTTAGTTTGACTATAAAACTTACCTCTATGTTAAACTAATTAACATTAGAAAGTTTCACACAGTACTAAATCCTCCTTAAAAATCCTAAATTTTTCTTGAGAGAAGGTCTACCACTAACTTCCCAGCATTAACCCTAGAAGTTGGAAAATAAAATAGACAATGAAACAGTGCTTTTATGCAACACAATGTAAAACAAATAAACGCCACTTTTATGTTAATTAAAATGATGGCATGCTTTCTTAGAAGCTACTTTGATTGGATATGAAAAAAAGGTAGCTGTTTTGAGGTTAAAGAATACCTTCACAGAAAGCTCTAAAACTTTATAGGGCTTCCAACAAGCCTATAATAGGGTGCAAGAGTTGTAGATTAAAGCATTTTCTAAGCAAAAAATAAATAAATAAATAAATACATCAATAAATAAAAAAAATTCCCTGAGAGTCTTGTATAAAAACTAAGAAAAACTTTTCTCAAATTGAGGAGGATATTACAAACAAATCATGTTTAATTACACATATTTAAACAATCAATCATTAGTAACCCACCATCAATGACATTTTGGGGCATGACATCAACTAAGGGGAAGTTCATGAATATTCGATGCAGTTGTACGGGAGAGTTCAATATTAGAAACTGATGATAGAACATTTTCTCAACAAACTCACTTCTTTAATTTTGAAAAAGGTGAATCTAAGTGAAATTATTAAAAATTTTCATAAATCCTAAATCTAAAAACTACGGGTAAAACTAAAAACACAATAAGTATATTTAAGGAGGCCTATGAAATGTTAACAATCGTTTTTTAAACCTTCGAAGTGCTTTTCGTGGATTCCCCAGACCCAAAAAATGTAAAAAACAAAATGGTAAGAAACAGTATTCCCATCGATATTGTCTCATAATAGAAGCTTAAATAATGTTTTTTTTTTTACTATGATAACAGCTGGTCATTGGTCAGTCCGGAAGATTTGGATATTTGTAAGAAGACCTGACTTTTTTTAATTTGAAATCTGCAAAATGTCTGGATAATGTCAAGTGAAAATAGTTTATCTTTGTGTTTGTTTAGGAGAACATTATCCAATCAAATGTTTTCATTTTGCTCTTTGCGAAAAAAAACTTTTCCTTAACAAACGTTACCTGTTTTTCTCACCATAATTCCCCTTTGCCCTTTCTCAGCCTTCCAAAACAGGACCAAAATAGGACTTAAGATTTATAGAAAGAGTACTTATTTAGCTTTTACAATAACAGCAATTTTAAGAAGCTCTAAATTGATAGAGGAACTTGTATGTTGTTAATAAAGTTTATCCACCCTCTTATGTCTAAACTGGCACTTTTAAGGTGCTTTAAATTAAAAGAGGAACATGTTTATCAATTTCTGCAACTCTTCCATAGCCAAAGTGACACTTTTTAAGAGCTTTTTATGAAATAGGAGCATGTTCATGATGTTTTCCAAGCTTTTAAAACAATTTAATATTTTTTGATAAATTTGTTTTTTCTTATCTTGTACTTTTATAAAGGTGCTCATCAGTATCAATTCTTACTTTTATTTGAAGTGCTACACTAAGAAGGACAAAAAAATGTAAAATTTTATAAGCCACTATAGACCCCATGTATTGGTTTACATTTTCCTTGATTGACAGTCTCGTCCCAAACCTCCAAAAATATTTGAGCCGGCAAGAAGTGAGTGAGCAATGCTAGCACAATGGCAGGAGTGATAAACAACCACTAATTTAGAAGGAAGAACCAACAGAAATTTGTACTGGTTGGATATATTGCTGACTTGTACAATATATGACAGAATGAAATGGTATGGATGAGTCTTTAAACAGGCTGTCTCTTAACCTAGCATCCTTTTACCTGCTCAAATTGTCAATTTAGTCAAGTGACCATGACATAATCTGCCGAAAATTAAAAAACAAAAAAACACAAGGGGTCTTTATTCAAAGAGGGATACTTTATCAAAAAAAAAAAAAGGATATGATGCTGCTGACGTTGACGAGATTCTGAGGAGAAAATACAAGTTGGGTTCATACTGTACGAAACAGAATAAAAAATGATGTTTATTGATGCTTAGGGAATTTCCCTCATGTCTTAAGAGTTAGTGATGTCATCTAATGCATAGAAAAAAATACCCCGAAATTGAAACTTGAATATCTTCGGTCAAAATTCAATTTCCTGAATAAAATCTGCACATAAGTAATACTTTTTAATGAAAATTCAGTTGCAATAAAGTTTTCCAAAATAAATTTTAGTAGACCCTTTTTGGGGGTCTTCTGGATCTATATCTACTCAACAAAACACTCTTTCAACAAAAAATTCTTTTTTTGAGTTTAGAATCTTTCCAAGAACTTTTGAAATAGAAAATAACTTCAAAAAGCTTAAAATTGAGGACAATGTGATTTTTGAAAGGAGCCTGAAACTAGTGACCTAAAGTTCATTTATGAAAAATCGTATTACAGAAGAAGAATAATTTTAATAAACATTTACAATGTGTAAGCTAGGATTTGAAAGGATTCTCAGCAATTTTCAAATTATTCTGGGAAATTGCAAACATCTAAAGCATGATTCATGCTATTCACATTATAATAAAAAACTTAAAAGCATCAAATTAGCATTATTAGTGAAAGTTTACTATTGTTTTCCACAATACTGTCCAAGATTTAAGATACTTTAACAGTATTGCAAGAACTATTGGGAAAAAGTAAACAATTTTTCAATTGGTAAAACATCGAAAACGCTGAAAATAAGACCCTAGCTTACACCCTGATTTACTATCTATATGAAAAACTTTAGTCATAAACCACTATCATAACCTGAGATATTTTAAGATTGGGGTATTTTTTCTATGCAATAGATGACACCACAAATCTTAAATCATTGAAGGGAAATTCCATTGTTTTCTGGCTGCACAAAATTCTACTCATATTCCCAATCAGGCCTGGTCATAAGAGGCATGCTATCACATGCCCACACACTCATACATACCTTTATTCATTTGAGAGTGTGGTTACCACTCACCTAAGATATTGAATAACTCACCATGATAAAAGGCAATAAAGCAAAAATATTTATAAACACATGCCTAAACTTAAACGAGGAGAGTGATGACCACTCGCCTACTAATTTTCTTATGACCAGGCCTGCCAATTGACATTGCCACTTTAAATTTGTATAAACAAGATTTTTTTTTTTTTTTTTGTTCATTGATGATTGCAGAGAGAAGTCAAAGATCATCTTTTAAAATATAGTCTTTTCAATTTACTACCTTTAAATTAAAAGTGGACCTTAAAATTGAAAACCCGAGAGGGCTGTTTTTTTTTTTTGCAATATTTTCTGATGATAACCCTTGAGTTAAAAGAAGGGCTGTCAACCCCTCTCAACGATGTTAGCGGTCATTCCTAGGAAGTAAAATAGTGGTGTGTGGTCAATAGCACACCATTGTTACTATTTTTTCTGAGATAGCGTACCAATGTTGAAATTTTATTAAAATAATGTACAAGTGACATCATATTGTGATGTGGTGTGATATCTTTGAAAAATAAGGAAAAATGGCATGCGGTAAATAGCACACCATAAATCATGTATGTGTGCCATGATGTGCAGGTGCGATTGCAGATCATTCCTGGAAAAGACTGGCTAGTCTAGCATAGTGCAAAAAAGATTTGCCACATCGCTTACCTTCGACAACAATTTCATTACCATTGACAACAACAGAATGCTGCAACTGTTGTAATGAGGCACATGCTTCTAAAAGTTCATCTTCTTTGCCTGCAACAGATGGTTCCATTCCGTTCTCGATTAATGTTGCAGATTTGTCAATGTATGGATACTTGACGCTCCATATTGGTACTTGATAAAAATAATCTTTCGTTTTTGAATTTTGAAATTCTTTGGATTTTAAATTTAACGAATAAATCAAATGTGTCATAAGGGCTTGAGCATCTGCAAAAGTAAATTTGTTTTTTAAAATAACTTTTGAAATGTGTTCCGAAACCATGCTATATTTTTCTTCATAATTATCTGGTGGTATGTCTGACAGACAGTCATTCTCAATGTGTACTTTGACGTTTTCTAACTCAACAGTAAAAGTTGGTGTTACTAATGACCAACCTTCGCTTTCAGCCAGTTTCCATTTTTGATAAAATTTTGATAAATTTTCCAACATTATTGTTGATGGTGGTGTTGGTTGATGTCTAACAAGAAAATAATCATTCTTTGCTCTAAAAACTTTACGCAAATCTTTAACAAAATCTGAGTAAGCAGGATGATTGGCTGGAATACAATCTAATAACCTTTTAATAACATGCGATGGATGCAACTTGATTTCAGTTTTTGGGAAAATTTCTTTTAAAATTTCACGTAAACCACAACAGTTATCTATGCAAATAAACTTCAGTTCGGCTGATGTTTTGGCTATTGATGCTAACATTTTCAGTACTTGCTCAAACTGTGCACCGTATGTAAACTTGAAAGACTTCACTGCACCATTCTCGTTTGCTGCAATAAACAAGCTATCATGGGATGTCACCCACTTACGATTATTTGCACAACCGATAATATTTTCACCATGAAAAATAAAATCACAAACTAACATTTTGACAGGCAGATCAACAAAATGTTGTGAGTACTTCCAAAAGTTTACTCGAAAATAACTTTGAATTGCTAAACGGAATAAGTATTCACTAGGAGATGTTGTTTTGAAAACATCACTTATGTTGGGAAAAACTCGATCAGGACATAAAATTCTCCTGTGCATGTATGTGTCACAAAAAAGTTTGCTCATTACAGCACGCACCTGATAAAAACTTGATTTTTCTTCCATCAATCTGAAAGCTGTGTCTAAATAAGTTCTTGTCATGCCACTTTCGTGACTCAATACAAATGGTATTTTATCATAATTCAACTGACGCAAGACACCCGCATGATAAGAGCGGACAGAGTGTTGCATTACACAACGATAAGTCCTCCCTACTAAAAGACAGATCCATCCATAATCCCATACTTTACGTGGAATTTGAGCAGTCTGGTGACCTTTTTCCCATGTGACAGTCTTTTTCAAAAATATACCAGAGCGTCCATCTTGAATACAAAGCGGACATTGCAATTTTAAGTTAATGATTTGTGTCATTGGATCCCATACAATAACATTTGGTAGCAAATATTTCTCCCAATAACGTTCTCTCTCAATGGGGGTGGTTGCATACGCAATAAGATTGTTATAATAAAAACATGGATCATTTTCATCTCGAGAATCCACCAACTTTGAAATAGCTGCCAGACATGTATCTGAAAGCATTCTCAATAAAATATTCTATAAAACAAAAAAACAGAATATACTGAATAAAATAAAACAGAAGAAGGAAGTAAAACTTCAATTGAAAACTTTAATTTCAAAGTTAAAAAGAAACTTGAGCTTGCTGTATACAAGAATTGACCAATTGGTTTAAACCTATTCAGCCCGGGCATTTGAGGTCTCAAATCAGCCTGGGGGGGGGGATTCCATCTCCCTCAAGAAACTTCTGAACTACTAATCCAATTACCATGAAACTTGTTAGCTTATTAGAACAACCCTTTGTGAACATTTTGGTACGATTTTGGTTTCATGATGTCATCATTTTTCAAAAAACACCAACCAAAATTTACTAAAATTTGAGCCAAAAATGTCCAATTTTTGACAAACCATATCTCAAGAATGATAAATACAGATGTCTATTGATTGTAAGTACTTAAAAAAATGTTGAATAAGTTCAGATATTTGTACCAGAAATCTGTTTTTTCCAGAGCTTGGCCAAAAGATGGCCGTACCGATGTCAAAAAGGGCATACCCACCCAAATTTTTTTTTCTCCAAACTGTTCCTATATACATTTTAGGAAAAGTCATAAATTTTCTTTGAATTATCTTTTTTGTAGTTTGTGAGTAATTAGTAATAATATGGCAAAGTGGAAAAAATTGCCCCCCCCCCCAGCCTGAATAGGATTAAATAATCTTACTTTTTCATAGAAAGGGGGAAAAGGTAGAAACAACAAATACATATCAATACAAAGGAATAAGCTGCAAAAATTTGACTACTCATGAAACGAAAACTTAGTAAACTTACAACCACATCAGGGTGTTATGCAGCCAATTTTGGCTAGGCCTGTTTTTATCCTAAAGATTGAGTTTTCTACTGTAATGCCTCAATTAAGCGCCCGACTGCTTATAAATTTTTTGAGTCTCTTGGGTGGGGGCTTATTCGAGGGGGGTGCTTATTTCAAAAATAGATTAAAAAGCAATTTATAAAGATCAAAATTAACACAAAATTTTTTAGTTGAAACACTTTCTTTTCTTCTTTCATAAAAAACAAATATCATTTAAGGTAATAATGAAACTGTGTTACCCAATTGCCAAATTTCTTTGACTTTCATTAAAAGTTTTGTCTAAAATTCAAATAAGCAGCCATTTTTGAAACTTGAAAGGTGGGCGGTTATTTGAGGGGTGGGCGCTTATTCGAGAGGGGGCACTTATCGAGTAATTTCAACCATAGGCTGGGTGCTTATTCGAGGGGGGTGCTTACACAAGGGGGGTTAATCGAGGCATTAAGGTATATAATTTGTATTATTGTATCAATAAACAATACAGATATAGCAGTCCTTGAGTTGATTTCATGGGTATTTTTACCTTTATAAAGTATGCCAGATCTGAAGCTTTTGTTATTGTTCTTTAACAGGACTGAATTTAGAAGCTCAATTAAAGATTGAGTTCTTAGGACCATTAAATGGTGTTAAGAACTGTCTGCATAAAACCCTGCGCATAAAAAGGGAAAAAAAGTATTGATAAATCAATTGAGAAACTCAACATAGCTGGTTGTGTTCCTTGTGGTGTGTTCTGTGGTGTTCCTTGACACATAGTTAACCTTCTGACACACTGGAAATGTTTTCTTTTTCAGGCAACTAGTATCTTTAAAGTTTGGCTGCAGTTTTCCCTCAAATTGACAAAAAAGTGTCAAATTTAACAATATATTACAGGACTGAAAATACTAATCATTAGCCATTGCAAAAACAGCAATACATCATAAATTCAATGCTATTACGCAGGAATAATTTTTTGGTATGCATCAATTAAATTTGAATGCAACTGCCTAAATGGATGTGTAATCTAAAAATGGTTATTTTTTAATCTTACAGTCAAGTTGGTTATCTTAAATATAATATGTAAAATAAGTATATTTCCCAAACATTCTTGTATATAGCCTACATTGGAAAAGCAGAAATAAAGAAGGGCTGCCTAAATGAAAAACGCAAAGAAAAAGGGAGTAATACACATAATTTGTAAATATATACAGTAATTTTCTAATGAATATTCAAATAGTTTTTCAATTTGTTGGTTTCCACGCTTCAATTTTTGGTCGAGTCGTAGAATATGGAACATAAGCTTTATTAGAACCAGAAAAGTTTCGTTGGTGATCCAGAAAAAACTTTCTTTGTTCAGGAGGGTGAGTTGATGGTGGTTCATCTGTCATATACTGCATCCAACGATGCCACTCTGGTGGAATCTGCGAACCGTCATATTCCATACGGCCTTCATAAGGGAATTCAACAAATCTGTTTCGACCAAGAAAATATTTGTTGTTTTCATAGTACTTATTACCATATTTATCCTGACCAACCAATACTCCTGTTCGTACTGTACATTCTCTCAACAACCGATAAAAAACACCTTTGTAACCACCAAGTTGCTTCACAATATTTTGTTGTTCAGCTATAAACTTTCCTATACCTGCCATTATTTACCACTAAAAAAACAAAGATTTTTTTATCCAGCATAACCTTTATCCTGCCACAAGTAATTAAATTTGTATATGCCTGACACATGCAATCCACAAGAAACAGTTTTATTATTTTTTTAATATCTTCAGAATAGCCTGATCAGT
>JANSTP010233548.1:0-11316 GCA_025330745.1 Cladonema radiatum | reverse complement strand
ATCAAGTCAAAAATAACATAGAAACTGGAAATTAGGCTCTAAATACACCCAAATTGCTTTTTAATTTATTTTAAGTTAATATGATGCATTTTTATAAAACGCCCTCATAGTAGAAGGTGTTTCCTATATGGTACAAACATCACGGGAAATTTAAAGCAATAACGATTTTCAAAAATTGATTGAATGTTGGTGAAAAGTGCGGTAACCATCTCGAAAATGGACGTAGTCATTAAGTTTCCAAAATACTTCTAAAAAGAGATAAAATATAAAGAAATGCATACTTTTTGAATTAAAGATCATATCATAAATATCATAGAATCCATCCCTTTCCACATGTTCCCTAGAAAAAAACTTATGGAAATTAAATTTTTATGATCTGAGAAAAAGTTTGAATAAGCTTTATTTCCCTTCATTTGTTGATCCTTTTCCAGCACGTTTCATTGGAAAATTTCGAACAATCTGTGAAATAACCCCCTCTTTCCTTTATTGCCAAACGGATCAGCATGTCTAGCAAGCACCATTTTATGCAAAAATAAACAACAATAGGATTGTTTTAACTGATTTTTTCACGTTTATTCAAATTTCGAATAATGTCATCACGGAAAAAAACTTTTGTTATCCAAAAATATAATTTCTAAGCTTTTTTAGCAAAGGATCAAAGGATCCCTTGCAAGAATTACAAAGGCAACTGAGTTCTTTTCTCGTTAAAGAAATGGGACATGCGATAGATAAAAGCCGGACCAGTGGCGGCACAAGGGGGCGGGGAGATAAATGCAGGACCTTGGGGGTACCCTCTTGCTTTGAATAACATAGAAAAAGAGAAAAAAACGAGTTCGAAGGCTTCAAAGGGCGCAAAATCTTGCTTTTTCCCACAGGCGAAACGAAGGCTCGTCCCGCCACTGTACCGGGCATTTTAGACGGATAATCTAGTATGCATACTTCGCTGCTGCTGGTGAGAAGACAACGCTTGCTCTTTCAGAAACAGCAGGTTTTTTGAGGAGAATAACATTCAAAAACATTTCTTTTCACGAACTCTTGTCAGAGTTCGTTTTTACACGAGTTTTATGATACTGTGCAGGTCTAGTGACTTTATTCTATTTCCTACTCGAATTATTTTTTATGGACTGTCCAAGGTCTAAAAATCTTGAAATTTTCAAAAAAAATTTCTTTCACATATCTCATCCATGTGTGTTTTTCTCTCAAATTTCTCTCGCCCACGACATTAGATTTACGTTAATTCAAAGGTTGGTAATTTGAATAATCGTGACTAAATATGATTCAAACGTATTTCTAACACATTTGACGTTCGAATTAGAGAATTTCAGTTGAATTTGTAGTTTCAAGGAATGAGATAAAAATTTACAATATATCACAACAAAACACCTGGACATTGTTTTGCCCAAGTCTTTGTTTGAATCCAAATTTGTTAGAGCATTAATTTTTTAGGTTAGATTAAAAATTAGTAGACGTTTTGAGTATTTTGGCTATATTTGCTCTAAACAATTAACAACGCTCACTTAAATTTTTTTTTCGATTTACCTGACAGGGCTGATCAAAAAAGACGGCCTAGTAAATATTTGTCAAGATTTTAGAGGTCCTGTTAAACTTACTAAAAATTAGTCAGCTTGGTAAAATTTGAGCATCTCACCAGACCACCTAGACAAGGGTGCCTTTTTTCCTTGATTATAAAAATCCTAAAACCTGTTTGACTGTTTGATATTTTAAAACCCTCTCATTTTATTTTGCACTTTCTAACAGGTATTCAAAAGCTTTTTTGTATAAAAAGGCCTTTTTTAGAGTCATCATTACAAGAGAATTAACATACTTTTCTATAGATAAAATGCTTGACTTTGGGTTTGAGTTTAGGCCTTCATAAAGCAGAACTAACCTGTTTGTATGTTGTTATGTTGAGCAAAAAAATCATGCTTTACTGTATGCTTCCATTCCCCTCTTTCCGGATCATCAAAAAGAAATCCGAACCCACTTGCTGTGCGAAATGCAAATACAGAAATCCAAAGTATTATCGGTAGTACTACCATGCTATTTCATTAATTCTATACACACAACTATTTCCAACATGTTCTAAAGAAAAACAGAATTGACTGAATTAGACCAAGAAACATTCTAGAATTTTGTATCAATATAACCAAGAATGTCTTGCTACTGCCAAGACGCTAGATGCAAATACTATTGCCATGCTACTGCCTGGAACTCTGTTCTTTTCTATCAGCCCGATATGAAAATTTAGGCAGTAAATAAATTAGACCAAAAACAATAAAATAAACATCTAAAAAAATTTGCTTTAGTATAAACAAGAATATCAAAGTCGTTGTTGGAAAGAAGACGATGTAGCTAAAAAAAAAAAAAAAAAAAAAAAAAAATGCAAATCATGATATCCTGAGTGTGGGCATTTTGACGCTTCAGTGATTTTTCTGTTGAATTATATTGAGCAATCAAACAGGAATTCAAACTTGCGTTCGGCAATTAAGCCAGTATTTTATAAGCCAGATCAGGTATATTGTCGCATTTACTTTCAGCAGATTTTTAAAAGATAATTTTTTCTTTTTTTTAACAATTTACAAATGCACGACAAAATAATACAACAAATAACAAATACGTAAATCAAAATCAAAATATTGCAAAGGGACACAGGAACAAACTTCTTAGCCATATTTGTGGGTTAAGAAGAGAAACATCCATGTTTTTTAAGAAACCAAGCACCAGGCTTAGTGCCAAAAGTTTCTTAGCTATTTTCTAAATTTGCTTCCAGAAGTTTCTTAGAAAATTTCTTAGGTTTTAATGAATAAAAGTTGGTAAATCGAGGAGAAAACAATATACAAAATAAAAAAGCAAGGCATAAAAATTGTCTTTTTGTCACGTATTGCCACTTTCAAAGTAATTTGAAAGTGAACGTCTGCGAAAAGGTTTCTTAACAAAGATTCGTCATATTTTCCTAGTTCCGAAAGTTTCTAAATTTTCGCCATGTCTGCTTCTAGGTTTCTTATAAACTGGTTTCTTATATAAAAAAAAAACGTGTATGAAAGCAAATGCACCGAAATGGAGGATATTCAGTTATTAATAAGAAGGCTATGGTAGCACTGATCAGCAAAGTATTGTTTTCATTAGAAAGCTCTTGGTTACCATATAACAGAGTATGCACTTTTTTTTGGTCTGCAAAAAATGAGAATTGTGGGTAAAGATGTGTTACCTCATCAAACAAAATATTTCTAAGATCAAAATAATGTTGGCAACGCAAAAAAAAATGATCGGTGTCTTGAACTTCTAACGAGCAGGTACATAATGGGTTTAAGTTGTCCTCAAAATTATGATTGAATTTATGAGCACTCAAATGAGAAAAGTTTACTCGCAACTTGGATAAGAGCTTTAGACTTCGTGTATAAGTCGTGTATATCATATACTGATGACATAATAGGACGAATAAAGTTAAATCTTTTATTTAAATACGGAGAGGGCTTTGAAACCACGTATGCCAGTATCCAAATTTTTCTACTATCCAAAACATATGGGAAAAAGGAAAACTTAAAGCAATCTGTGCGGCACTTGAGCTGAGGTGTTATGATTTCAAAATTAGTAACTCAGCGCACGTTTAGGAATTAATTAATTCATTTAGATAAATAGGGTGACAGGTATTTAGTATTTTAAAAAATGTTGACATCTTTATAAACGCAGTATTAGTGTTCATTTCTGAATATGATTAAAAAAAATACCGGTTTCAGGCGTTTACACTAGTAAATGGAAAGTTTCTATCTGGATAAATTGCAATCCGGATAACACTTTTCCACATAGTTTTCCGGATTCAAATTGTTCCAGATTGGTGATAATTTGATCCCAATAAGAAACAATTTTCTTACTTTATGCGTAAACGCTATCTGAATAAGTTTCTATTTTTAGTAAAATTACTCATGAATGCGGAACAATTTGCTCTGTGTAAACGTAGTATTATTGTTTGGATTATCATAAATCAAATCACAATAATCGAAATGAGACCTAGTAAGCAACTTGTAGGTTTTAAGAAGAGATTTAAATGGCAACCATTGGCAGTTGGCGTAGCTTATACATAATTCAATTCCACTGAAAACACTACATCAATAAGCTGATATCGATTGATTGAATTTGACTCATTGGCCTAAATGTTTACCCATAAGGTATTGTTTTTACATAACATTTTGTTTCGTAAGTATAAAATTATACTGCAGCAGGCAAGTTGAATTTTGTAATCATATTTGAAATTTGATACATGATCCGTAATTTCTACGATAATCTTGCAAAATTTGTTGCAAAAATTGCTAAAACGGAACGTTTTTACTAAATAATTCTATTATTTTTATTTTTTCTATTTTTGCTTCTATTTATATTTTTTATTTATTTATTTACTTATTTTGCTTTTTTTTTGAGACGTAAAAATTTATGTCTATAAAAGTTTCTGATCTTGAAATTTATGAATAATACTGCTATAAGATATCCAAAATAGACAGTGTACAGGGATCTAAATTTGAAAAACTTTCTTCGTCCGCCAACCATGGTGGCGGATATTCATAAGTCAAATGCCAACCCCAACCCCCAACTCTTATAGCTTTACTATTGCCTTGGTTTGGCACATTCAACAGATGCTACAATTAGGTTCAAAAATATTTGACACAAACTGAGAAACTGGCTTGTTTTCAGGCTTTAGTTTCAATTTCAACATGTCAGTTTTCAACAACGAAGATGGGAAATGGCATTTTTGGCGATTCGCCTGTAACGCCACTTGGAAGGGCTTCAAAAACACCCAACATGGGCGCTGGGTGGTTTTCACCCATTCACCCAAGAGCCCAAGGCTCAAGGCTCGTATAGTTAAATCGCGCGATAAATCGCTGTCTGTGAAAATAATAAATTATCTGTTTTATTATGGCTTGTGGTGTCAATTTTCACTGAAAACGCTTAAGATTGTCTCATAATTTTTGTGCATGGTTGTAGATGCTAGTTCAGTTCCATTATAAAAATGTTTGTCATGTATGTCTTTAGATATTTTCCTAGAGAGGATAATTTCTTGTCTAGGTTTCAATGGGTCGGGGTTAAAAACATTTTCCACTGAAATGCTCATTTGGATATTTCCTTTAAATCATAGTTTTAGGAATCTGCAGTCACTTGTTTATTATAGATATGTAAAAGTAAGGATGTATCGTCTGCAAAACGTTTAGCCAAACAATTAATTCTATCAGGAAGATCGTTTGTATAGATCAGAAAGAAAAAAGAGCCCAGTACAGAGCCCTGAGGGGCCCCAGCCTTAATTGGTTTGCATGCTGATAGTTTTCCATAGAGAAGTACCTTTTGTACTCTATCAAGTACCCTTTGTACTCTATAAGGGAAGAAATTTTCCGCGGGAAATTTAATTTCGCGATTGCCAGATTTTTTTAATTTTGACGGGAATTAAATTTCGCGTTGGACTGACTTTATGGAAGCTTTTAGTAAGTAAAATATGCATATTCCACTGATTTTTCGTCTAATTTTGTCAAATTTGTTACAATAAATAAAATTTGCTGAATTCCGCGGAAATTTAATATCGCGGTCTGCAGAATTTTTCAATTTTCGCGGGAACTTAATTTCGCAAAAATTTTTTCCTTTAAGATAGTTAGATATTAGACCAAAAGATTGTCATCAATACCGAATGATTGTCACCAATACCCTTTGTGCGAAACTCTCCGAAAAACCTGGAGATCAAGGGATACTCCACTAAGGAGGGACTACAGTCAAAGGGCTTGAATGTACTGTCATTAATTGATAAAAGTTTGTAAACACCTGAATCACGGTGATTACCGGGACGAAAACCAGATTGATTACAAGACAAAAATTTTCTATCTTCAATGAAAGAATATTGTGGATCAGATACAAGTTTTTCAAACATTTTGCCAAACACTGGCAAGAAGGAAACGGGTCTGTAATTATTTACTAAATATTTTTCATTTTTCTTATGATTTGGTAAAACATTTGCTTTTTTCCAGCAGCTAAGAATAAACTGATCATGCAAAGGAGAACAAAGTATTAATTTTAGTGGATGCAAAAGCGCTTCATCACAGATTTTGATCATTCTAATTGATATGTCATCATGACATGAGCCTTATTAATATCTGAGCCAATAATTTTGAGATACCATCACTTGTGATATTTACATCACGAAGCTGTCTTTCAGTCAAGTATTTTTGAGATTGTGGTAGCTCATCATCATTCTTAAGAGGCACTAGCTTAACGTAGTCAAGCCGCTTTTCTTTTAAAAATAATTTCACAAAAACAACAAAAAGAAATATCTAATCACTGGGAGAAAAACGGCTTGGTTCAACTTCGAATGCAAAACTAGATTGTTGTGTGGTTACTTTTAAAAAACTATAAAATCATGTAGTTTTGAAAACATTCCATTGCCATTGTTTTGCCAACAAATCTATTGGCAGATTTTTATTTTGAGAATCATTTTGATTGGAAGATTTTTTTTAACCTATTAATCATCAGATTCGTTGTTTTATTAGCCAATGAAAGTGCTTCTTCATTTTTGTGTTGCAAAATATTTAAATTTTTCTTACTGAAGTCGAACTAAAATCTTTTCTTGCACTGTTATATATTTTTACATGGACTTCTCAAACTGAAACTTATTAAAAGAGAAAAGAGCTTAGCTACGCTAGACTAAAGAGGCATGCATTGTATTAAAAAAAATCGTTGAAAATTGTAGCATTTTCAGAAAAATTTCAAAATAAGTTGAACCATTTCAATAAAATAAAAGGAAAAATGTGACCATATGAACCTTTTAAAATCATTTTTGTTGCTCTTGCTACGGCATGATATTTATTTTGAACTATAAGAATTCATTAATAAATTAAGTGCTAGTGGATATTAGGACAGGGAAACTGAAAGAGAGTTAGAAAGGAACCTCTTTCTGCTACTGGATTAATGGTACTCTCATGCAGCGTGAAAACTTTTCATTAGGAACCAAGATTCTAATTACTGGATGACGTCTTAACCCTATTCACAATCTTCAGCCAAACATATTTTTTTGGAAAACCCGGTATGTCTAGTTTTTTATGATTTTCCATCAAATCATATAACACACCTTTTGGCCAAGTTTGAAGTCCATATCTGTCCCCAAAAATGTCCTATATCGACATTCTCGAGCCTGGTTGACAGGATATTAGCATGTAATTTTTTAAAAAATCTTGGTTTTGAAGCCCTGGACTTTTTGAAATGCCACACTAAAACACTAATTTTATAATATTTCATCTCTATTAGCAACTTTCGAATCATTTCAATACCATAAAAAATTTTTTCTAACTTTTTTTCGGAGCTAATGTTATTTGTAGAAAATGCTCGAATTTGGTGAGGCGATGCAAGTGGTGAAGACGTCATCACCTATTCAGTGACGTCACCAAGATCATAATGGTATATTTTGTTCATTAAGGGTTGTAGTTTTAGTGTGGTAAATTTTATTGCATATCTCTTTTTCGTTCCTGATATTTTATGGGGGGGGGGGGAAACAAAGTCCCCCCCTGAGTAACACATGTCATTTTACTCCATGGTAAATAGGGTTAAAGAAAATTATCAATTTCGGCTTAACCATATATTCAGCACAAAAGCATTACCTAACCCTATTGAAACTAAAATGTCTCTCCTGAGAAGAAAGATTTGCTAACTCTAAAAGTACAAATGGACAGGCAAAGATGTTTTTTTAGGATTAGATTTTTAGATTTAGATTTCAATTAGATGAAGAGGATGTTGATACCACTTTTGACTTTTACTCAGCGGTTTTGCGTAAAAACATGTAATTTTATAAAATAAGTGAGTAATTGTTGACGTCATCATTCAATTACGTGATATGAAGCTCGTTTTATGCATAATATAAAGTTGCTAAGTCGTTTTATAACTCATGACAATTTTGTTGCAAGGTGCCTACTAGAGGCTTCCTTCTAGCAGGGAATTTCTTTGTGGCATTTTCGTTACAGCTCCCCGTCCCTATCGTTCTTAATAATGTTAATTGGGCTTCACTTTTTAGTTACCAGCAAAAAGAATCAGATATCATTATTTGATTCATGGAATGTATGGAATCTCTAGCACAAAAACTTTTAGACGCAACATATATCTAAAAAGGGGAAGCCGTGCTGTAGTGCCCACTGTTTTTACTAGTCCACTCGTGGTTCGATTGTCTGTCCGCATATGCTACGTTCGTCTGAATTTCTACAATAAGCCGTTAGACTGATATATCTTATTTGTGTTGAGGAAAACTTCCATGTTCTTTAAATCTGTAATAAAGAATAATGTATTTCAATAAATTGATATATAACCATATAAATATAAGATACTCCATAAATTTACTGTTTATTTAATATAGAATAATATTGTGCAAAATTATAGCCAGCTTGGAAAGTTTAATTACTCAATCTATACGTAAGTTTAGTTAGAATTAGAAAGTGGTTTATCAGAACCAAATATGCATCAGTGGAATAACCGTATTTTTTAAAATGAGACACCAAGCACCTAACCTACGCCAAAGGTTTTTCAGCCATTTTCCAAATTTGAGGTTTTTTAGATTTTCCAGCATAAAAATTTAGCCAATCGAGGAAAAATCGTGTTTTTTTTTTGTTGGTTGTTTTTACAACACGATTTCTAGGATTTAAGTAAAAAAGGGCATAAGGCCTTCACCACCTATCAACACCTTCAAGAAAATTCAATAGTGAACATTGTGCTCATTTTGACAATTACAATTTTACAATTTTACAGTTTCAAATTGGCAGAATTTAACATTTTTACTGAACTGGACATTATGTTAGGAGAAAAGATCATTGAGCTATCAAAATCGGGATTAAATATACTAGATCAACCAGTGTCCAGAGCTTCGTCGGACCACTGACAATTATCAATTCAATAACTTTCACCTAAAATGCAATAATCAAACTTGCGTAATCGAATAAAGATATCTAAATTCTTGCCAAGGATAAAAATAAAGGGAAATGCATTTCTTAGTTTTTCACAGAAAGTGCGTTGTATTCAAATTTGTGCCTCTACCAAATTTGCCCGAAATTGATATTCTCAAAAATCATATTAATTTCTGCTTAACCATATATTCAGTCTTTATGAGCTCAAAGAAATGGCGAAAACTTATTAAAGTTTAAGGAAGCAAAAATGTGTCTTCTGTGAGGACAGCTTTCATAATTTCATGCTTTAGCAGTTTGAAAAGTACAAGTTGAAAGGCAAGTAAGGCTAAAAATTAAGGTCATGGTTTTGCTCCTCATGTGTATTGGAAGGTTAATTGGTTCAGATCTTTTAAGGACCGGCCTGCGTCATTTGAATCCTAGAATGCATTTAATCTTTTACTACAAAAACTTTAAGATACAATAGATATATAACACAGGGAAGCCGTGTGGTAGTGGTTAGCTGTTACCACTGTTAGTTCTCGCCACTACACTCGCGATTTGATTCCCCGTCCGCATGTGATACGTTCATCTGAATTTCCGGCGTAAGCTGTTAGACTGATATATCTTATTTGAGTTAGCAAAAATTTCTATATTCTTTAAATCTATAATAAATAATAAAGTATTTCAATAAATTAATATATAGCAAAAAAAATATAGGATATTATATAAATTTACTGTTGATTTAATATTAAATAATACTGTGTAAAATTAAAGCCATCTTATAAAGTTTCCAATTACCCAGTCTATACGTAAGTTTAGTTAGAGTTCCATCAGAGCCGGCTTTGCATCAGTGAAATAAACGTATTTTTTTTATATAAGACTCCAAGCACCTAATCCAATCCAAGGTTTTTTAGCTATTGTCTAAATTTGGTTCCAGAAGTTTCTTTGGAGGTTTTTTTTAGATTTTTCAGCATAAACAGTTAGTAAATTGATTTTGGTTTGGGATTTAAGTAAAAAGATTATAAGCATGGCAAGGATCCTGTATCACCACCTTCAAAAAAACTTAACTGTAAAACTTTGCAAAAGCTGACAAAACTTTCCTACTTCCAAACGGGTATGCACACTGTAAAATATTTTTTCTTTCGAATAACTCTGTTTCAGTGACACTCTACCGAAGATTTTAATTCCCAAAGGAAATATTAACTGAATTCACACGAGATTAATATATGAATCTCTTGTCTGTCTACGGTAATATTAAACCACCTGAATCTTTTTGCCTCATGACCTCTAAAAAAAAAACCCAAAAAACCAAGAATAAAAAGAAAAAAAACTATTCTTCTTAACAGAGATGCGTGAAAACATTTAAATTCAGTGAGCTGGCGGTGATTGAATGAATCTCAGTAATACTAGGGTTTAATAGAAAGATTGCTGAAAATTGAGGTAAAAGATTTCAAAACCGGCCCTAATTTGGGTCATTTAGACTGCTTAGACAAGAGTGATCTCTTTATTTGTAAAGTTGTTTAGTTTCCTCTTCGAGCCCGTCGCATTTTCACAGCTTTTGAATGTTTCGAATTGCCTTGACGATACGTCATTCGTTTCCCCAGCAACGAGTCTTTCATAATGTTTGGAGTTTTCAGGAGTTTCTAGATATAATCAAAATAATTACCAAAATAGTTTTTATATTAACATTTTTTAAATTTTTTTATTAATATTTTGTTATTAATTTGTAACTTTTTCGGATTAGAAGCATCTTAGGCAACTGTTTTTTGCATTTAACAAGTGAGAATATTTTTTGCCTAATAAGGTGTCTTTTACGAATTAATGCGAAAGGTTGGGTTTTTCAAATCACATTACATAGCGCCTTTTTGAGATAATTAAATTACCTCGACATCTTGCAACTTGCGGTGGACGTTTGGGGCGTTGTTTATATGACTGACCATGTCTTTAGGAAGATCTAGAAATATATTTTTAACAAGAGACTTCATTAAAAAGAAAACATTTGAACAATAAAGATACTATAAAGAGAAAATACAGTTTGAAAAAACACATTCAACGAATTTTTTATGATAGGAAAAAAATATTTACTCTCCCTATTACTTGTTTTAACCCAGACTCCGCTGTATTTTTTATGCTTGTGCGTACAGCGCACACCATTTTTCACAAATTTTGCCTGAATGCTAAAATGCTCATAGCTCTGCAACAAAAAAGAACTAGAGGATGTGTAACCCCTCATTTGAAAGGAAATTTTATGTAGTTTCATAATTTCTATTCAGTCAACCCTGTCCTGGTTCACATATTTCACTAGAGCTAGAACTATAGAGGTAACAGAGAGTAGAGGTCCTTGTGAAAAATGCAAGTTTTGTGGTATGTAAGAAAAAGTGAAAAAACTATGTAAAGAATTACTTAACACCACAGAAACAAA
>JANSTP010233437.1:0-11316 GCA_025330745.1 Cladonema radiatum | reverse complement strand
CTTCACGACCCAAACCTTGTCCCTCTTTCCAACCATATTTTGCCATAATTTGAGATGCAACTACGTTTCTAAAATATTATATCAAACCGGTTAGATAAACTTATTAAAATAGCTGTCAAGCTTTCATTTCAACAACAATGAAAACTAAGAGAAGTGATATTCTGCAGCAACATATATCAGTTTCAGACTCCTTGAAATGATGAATATGCAATCAGCCAATCAGGCCTATAGGAGGGGCAATTACTAATTTGAACTCATAACATTTCAAAAAATGCTACATACCCAGTAGAAAATCCTCCTGTTCCAGCACCATCTTTCTTTTGAATTTGATCTGGATTGATTGGAGTTGTCTCCAATAAGGACTGCGGAGGTGCTATCATAGCGCCACCACCACGGTTATCTAACAAAATAAAATATATAAACAATGCATAAGAAACTGAAGTAAAACAAATATTATTTTCTGAATAAATATACTGTAAAGGAAATCGAAGTTACTCAAGGCTGACTGTTTTCTTCTTTAAAGAGTGCACGCCTTGAAATAACTGCAAATTATCAGACAATGTCCAACAGAAAATGCTGTATATCAGGCAGAGAAGATACTCTTCCTGGCATATTCTCTGGTTTAATTTCACTTAAAAAATAGTAAATAGGTTGATGATCAGCAAAATGTCCGGTAGAGGTGGAAAAATTATTTCAGGGCCTGGAATATAACTTTCTAACAAAGGCCAATATCTAAACTTTTTTGTCTAGAAGCCCATTACTTACACTGCCTCTTTTAGAAAATGCGGACAGAACACAATCATGGGACAATAAAAGGTAACTTTAGTCTAGAGCAAGCTGTCAAAAATTTGCTTGATCTTACCTCTACGGTCATCATCTCTTCGTCTTCTTCTATCTCTGTCCCTGTCTCTATCCCTATCGCGTTCACTATCTCCTCTGTCGCGTGGACTTCTACTTCTCCTTCTAAATACAAAAATTAAATAAGGAACAAAATGACATTAAATTAAGTATCTAAAGAGTATTATACTAAGATTCAAAATTGTATTGAAGAATTTCTTACACAGCTGGATTAGCCCTTTCTTTCTTTGCATGAGGGGACTCGTAGTCAGTAAAAACATAAGTTCACATTAAATTCTATCTATAACAGCATTTAAACTGCACATTATTAAGAGCTTGAACAACATCGAAGAGTTCCTTTAACTTAAGGTTTTCATGAACTAGATAATTTATTTCCAAAACAATTTGCTTGAAAATCCTTTCAATTTCTAGCAATTTGGGCACCACTGGGACATCTTCGAAAAAGTATGTAAAGATGAACAGAAATTTTCCTGATCAACAAAAACATAAAAAACCTATAAAAATTATGACAATTAAAGTTTTTATCTTATACCTTCGTTCACTTTTTTCTTCTCTTGATTTTTCATCTTCTTTATCTCGCTCTTGTTTTCTTCGATCCCTCTCCCTTTCTCTTTTTGCAGCCTCCTCTTTCTCCTTCGCTCTTTCTTTGAATACAAAGTAATCATTTGGTCGGAGCGGATTGTATTCATCAACTAAAACTGTCCTTGTATCAGCATTTCCTTGTAGACTTGACTAAATGAAAAAAAGGAATCCTTTATTTTCAACACTATAATTTGCAGACAAGCTTCAATAAACAAGTTAATGGAACAGAAAAATTAAAAAGAGCACAAAAACTGCCGACTACTCATAACTTTTGGTAAAATATGACTTTTAATATGGAAAGAGAAAGTAGATTCTGCCAATTTTAGAGTCCAATTATACGAGGCTGTCTTCAGAAATAAAGATATTTTCTTGTTATTGATAAAGAACTGGCAATGGCTGAAAAATTGTGTCCTTTTAAGTTGACTTTGTTTCTATTTTGAAGTTTTAGACCTTAATTTCTACATTTTGTCTCTGAGAAGGCTAAAGTTTTACTGTATTAAAGTCTTTAGGGTAAATAAGGATGCAACAAAAACTTACCAGTGTCAAAGCTCCAGGACCACTGGCTGTGATGCTTTTGTTGCCTTTCTAAAAAGCAAAAGAAAACACATAACAGAAAGATATTGAATAAAATACCGCAAATAAAAAGAAAAACCTTATGCAGCACTGCCTCGTCACCAAGAGATAAAGATTTGGAGTAATGCAGATTCAAGACAGTTCAAAGTGTTCCATTGAAAACAAATTGATTGCTGCTTGTTTTATAAGATGCTAAGACTCAATCAAATGAATACACCCCAAAAGAGGTTGTAAATAAACAACGGATGGTTAATAGTATACCTAATTTTGTTCACATTTTTCAAAAATACTTATTTTCCAGAGCACTTTTCCTGCTATTTAAACCTGCTAATCTGGTAAGTTTGATAAAAACTCAAAAAAAACTGTTAATAGTTTCAGAAAACTATTCCTTCAATATGTACAACAGTTTTGGGTAATTCTCATCCATGCCCAAAAGGAAAATGATGACAACATATTAGTGATCAAATTGATCAAATCAAACAGTTCAAAGAGCACACAAATAAGAATCTATAAAGGGGACAAAATACACATCTGCCCCATCCATTGTCTACAAGAGATTGGAGACTTTAAAAGCCCAGTCCAAATAGCGATAAGAGGCTTGCTATGTCAAATGCATTTTTAAAATACATTCAATTTTATGCTTTATTTTATTTCTTAGATAGAACTTAATGCAGCTAAAAATAAACTAAAAACAATAAGCACTTAGAACGTTTTAGCCTAATTATTCAAGATAAAAAGTACCTTACATTATATCATCTTGTTTTTATAGACCACAATACAGAAAAAAGTTTCAAACATACATATCCTGATGGTCCCTTCACTGATGCCTTCTTCAACTGTAATTGAGTTTTCATGAACTGAAGATTATCCGACCAACCCGCTACCAACGACAAACGACAGACAAAATATTGCTCAATAATTTAGAAGTTTTTTAAAGAATTATTCATGGAAAAAAATGCAAACCTATTTGTGCAGCATCCAAACCAGAATTTTCCTTTCCTTTTGAGGAATCTCCAAACCCAACTCCATCATACAAAGATGTTAGTGACATTTTTTTAACTAAAGCACTACTGATGAAAATGAAATTAAGTGAAGAAAAGAAACAGAAGTATCTTGAATCTTCCTATGACATTGGCATAGTGTCATACGGCTCATACTGCTATAATCTTTGGATATCACAACCATTTGAAGAAAAAGTAGAGATTCAGTAGGAAAAAAATGTCTGCTCAATAACAAGCTGGGAATATAATAATTTTACGAAACTTAAAGCTTTCAAGATGTCATCATAAACTTACAGTCTTGAGCATATCCAGTATCATATTTAGAAATGCCCTAATCTCAAATAAACAGGAAGCAAAATTTTTTGATTCTCTCGAAATTCTTTTGTATATCAATTTTTCATTATTTATTAACCCGTTGACAAAAATTCAAAGAATTCTTCTAAACTCAAAATTGTCGACACAGTATTAGTCTAATGTGAGCAATAACTGCAATGAACTATTTATGAAAAACAAACAAAAACGAAACTTCAAGATAACTTAACAATAACTTTCAAGATAAAAGTTAACATAACATTCCATAGATCGTCAGAACGAGCAAGCATAATAAGGAACAGCAATAATTTTTACTGTTTCCCAGGAATAGCCTGTAATCACACCCACAAATCATGAGAAACACCATAAACAAATTTTGCCACTAAATTCACAAGACATCAATTCTAAAAATGATAAAATGCTATTGGCCACAAATCAATATGTTCATTCCTAGGAAAGACTAATTATCAAACCATGTCAAAAATATTTTATACTTAAGAAGAGTTGTCCTACTAAAGTTATTAAAAATCTTTCCTTGACATAAAAATAAAGGAAAAAATAATAACACTCTCATGTTGAAAATAATACTTAGTATTAGGGAAGGAATAAATTTGCAAAAACAGAACTCTTTCTGCAGCGATGAATGCTAATATTATTCTATTATTAAAACTATTTTAATACACAAACACAACATTCCAGCAAAATTTATAGAAATGATTCGTTTGAAAACCTGAAGAGAAAACAATTGATTTTGTTTGAAAAGATATGCGTATTTTAATAGTAAATAGAAGATTTAAGTCATATTATCCAATCATAACCTCATACCAATAATTTTGCCCTGCATTGATTTTATTTTATTCTCTTGAACTCATGTTTGCCTGAGAGATCTCTCATAATAAACTTACGTCTTAACTCTTAATAACAGTTGCATCAAAAAAATCAGTTACATCAACCAAAACAAGGCTAATAATTCTTTTACTACCTAAAGCAACTAAAGCTCATATGAATAATGTATTAGTAAAAGTTGCCATGAGAGATGAAGTTGATGAAGCATTAACCCTATTTTAACTGCGGGAGAGAGGGGACGTTAAATTGTAGGTTTTCCACCGTACCTCCTGAATAAAAAATATTAGAACGGTAGAAATAACTTGCTATTAGGATTATTGTGGTAAAAAAAGTTTAATTGTAAAAAATTGGGCACCTCCATCTATTAGCCATGTCTCAAAACCACCTCCCGATTTTCAAAAACGAGTTTTCAGAACAACCCTTGACCAAGGAGGTTTTTGAGAAATATTGCTCTCGAAATCTGTTGAATATGTCTCAAAGTATTGACAAGGTTCGTTTGATGTTGTTTATTTGCCATCACAACAACGGTATTGTGTCAAGTAAGAGTTGTTCTTCAACTTGGCAAAGTTTCAACATCATAGGTTTAGGTTAGTGATAGGTTTAGGTTAGGTTTTTCTGGGTCGAAAAAGCCCAGCTAAAAAAGAGTTAACACGATTAATCAACAAATCGTTTTTTTCTATGTTACAAAGGGAAAGCTCACCTTCTACAGAACGTTTCTTAGTAAAAAAGAAAGAAATCTTAGTAAAAAGAGTCAGCTATATTTGACAAAACAAGTAAATAAGTGAGCAACATTATATAAAATATAAATAATTCTAGATGCCTATAATAGAACAATAAACAATTCATTTTTAAAATATCATAATCACTATCTGAAAAATAAAATGAATAATAATTTCAAAAAACATTGCCATTCAATATAAAACCTAGCTCTCTTTTCAAGTTAAATAAAAACAGTAAAAACAAATATGTTTCGTTTTTGTTTTTTTACCCTATTCTAAAAATATTATTCTTTTCTCTTTGTATATAACTTCCTCTCTAACAACTCCAATATATTGTACTTTTTTCATCCTAACATCATGAATGTTACTAACAACTGATTCTAATTTCTTTTTTATTTTTGTTTAAC
This sequence comes from Cladonema radiatum, assembly GCA_025330745.1. Taxonomy (NCBI): domain Eukaryota; kingdom Metazoa; phylum Cnidaria; class Hydrozoa; order Anthoathecata; family Cladonematidae; genus Cladonema; species Cladonema radiatum. The sequence goes on along the minus strand of JANSTP010233437.1, from coordinate 6,018 downwards.
ACTGGATTGGATTGTATAAGTATCACTTTACAAACTGCATCAAAACAATCAACCCATCTAGAAGTAAGACAACAACAGCATCAAATCAACAGCAACCTAACTAAAATTTAGGTTTTCGTCAACTCTTCCACCTAGTGTACAAAACTTTCAGAAAATTTTTGAATTGTTTGATATCCATAGTTTGCAAAGCATGACAATATTCATTTACGATTTCTTGGGGGCAGTTATTTTGCGGCAAATAAGACTGCTGAAGCCACTGTATCACTTCAATACCACATTTCTGTAGAATTGTTTTCTGAGTGTTGGCAATCTCTTGTAGAACCTGAAAATACACAAGTAACTGAACTCATTAACTGTAACAAATCAATTGCTGTTTCACATGCCAAATAGTAATGCTACTAATTTGTCTTATTTCTTACACAGAAAACTACTAGAAAAAGCAAAGTTTTGAACAGCAATTCAGAACATAGTCCATAAGGGATAGGCATACTACTTGTGAAGTCATTTTTATCTTGCAACAGCCATTTGAAATTCAAAGGCAAAAAATTCAGCTGAAATAACATAATTTGGTATCACACTTACTAGAATAGTTTGAGCATCATTCATATTGAAAGTAGGCCTCAACGGGGCCATGAAACATGATGGTATGATATGCTCATAAATGAATTCTTTAAACGATGCTATGTGGCCTAAATCAAAATATAAAAATTATTGAGGAGCCAACATCTTTGCTACTTAAAAAAAGATTACCCAAATTTAATAAGAAATCTTAAGAGCTCTAATGTGACTTTTTAAAAGATCTACCGATAAAATAACAATACATGGCATGGCTATGTAAGCAACTTGGTGAGTTATCTGCCTTTTGTCAAAAGGGGTTGAAAAAACAAAGGAAATTGCTGAAGGACTGAGACATTTATATTCAGAAGCTTGTCCTAACCATTTATTGATCCAATAAAAGATCAAAGAACTTACTATGCAGCTAGGAGAAGGGGTTCATCTTAGGTAATAAAGCATTCTACACAGCTCTACAAAAAACATGATTAAAACATGGTTTTGAGATTATGTGCCATGTGGTTATTTCCATACCTACTGCATTAATTTCCTCTTTCAAGAATTTATTTAGACTGCTGTGAAATAACAGAATAACACAGAAGATAAACAACAAGTCTTATTAATTTTTAAGTAACATAATTCATAATAGACACCAGTAATATGGAAGACCAAAAGAACAACTACAAAAATATGAAGTCATCACAACTCACCCCAACTGTCAACCAACTTATTAAAGATAACAAAACAATTCTTTTGTCCCTAAAAATCAGATAAAACTTATCGTTACAATAGCATTATGTTAAACTATCATGTAAAATGTCTTCAAGCAACATTTATGAAAGAAACTTATGTTGCTTAGTTGAAAATTGCTTTCTAGAAAGTTATATACAGCAATGAACTGTGAAAGTGATGCACCTTTAAGGCAATTATTCTCACCTTACACATTGGGCATGCAAACTATCACAGGCTTGGTCATAAGAGTTTTGCAATAACACAAACACACTTTGACACAAACATAGAATTATTTCAGGAGTGTGACTTCCACACTATAATCATAACGCACCATGATAACGGGTAAACTAATCAAGGAGAGTGATGACTACACGCCTAGTGATTTTCTTATAGCCAGGCCTGAAACGATATCACTGTCTAACCTGAGGATCGTTGACTTCAACAGCTCCATGTGAAATAGACAATAAAATTTGCTTCACATTGGTAGGCTCTAAATGCAAAAAGTAATCTAAATGAAAACAGTTCTACTACCAAAAGAATATAAAATAAAAAGAATAACAAATAATTAAACTAAGGAACAACATAAAGATATATCGGGGATTTTTCCAGAGAATTTTTGAGTCCGGTAAACAGCCTCAAGAACTCAAATCTAACAGAGTTTTTAATTAAAATCTGAATCCTGAAAAATAAGAGCAATTCTGTACTTTTTCTCCTTTTTGCAAAAGAATAGCATTTAAAGGCCTGTTTATTGAAATCATGACAAACAAAATTGACTTTAACCTGAAAACAAAACTTTATCCTATTTTGTATGCTCAAAACTGAATCTTTTCCAGAAAAAAGACCATTGCTAAAAACCTTTGAAAAAATCACGATAAATTCCTCTATGAAAAACTGAGAAGTAACTCTAAGATAAACAATCTAATTAAATGCCAGGGAGAGAGTATTCATTTCCAGTATAGAGAGTGGCTTGTTAATAACTTATATTATAATAAAAAAGAAACAATATTGAAAACATAACTCAGTAACATCACGTTATTTAAGTCTTTCAGTACAGTACAGTATGTAACAACTCAATACGGATGCAAGTAATTCTACCTTGGCTTGAAATAACATCAACCAAATTTGTATTGACAATAGTCGTAACAAACAAATAGTAACTCCGTTGAAGGAGCTGCTTCTCTTTCAATGCCTACAAAACATTTGACAATTATATTTTTCAAAGAATATAATAACTATGATTATTAGATAAGATAATGTTACACAACTTCAAAACCCTTTCTAAACTTTTATGCTTCAAAAATAACATGATAAATATCACTAAAATTTCTACCAAAATCTTGAATATCAAGTCAAATTCAAACAAAAAGTTTCAGTTTTGAGTAATACAAAAGTCGGGCTAGAAGAATCGCAAAAATATGAACCAAAAAACATATTCTGAGAAGCCTTTATAAATTAAACTGACTAGACTAGGCTGGGACTTTCTAGACTGTCAGTATTTGATTCAGAAGAAAAACTATTGCCAATTCTTTATTTTCTTTACATAAAAATACATCCTGACTTGGATCCATAGAAAATGTGGTAAAAATGCACTTAAAGTCTTACCTGCAAATCATTTGGGTCCACTTCAGCTTGAATAAGTGTGAAGATCTGAGTGACAAGCGGCATAAGAATGCTACTCAAAAATGGACTGATACCAGTCTACAAAGAAGAACATAGTGTATTGACATCAGACAAAAAGTTTGACATCACAAAAATAGGCCATAGGTGAAATGAATGGTTAAGACAGGGAGAATTCTGTGAAAAAAAAATTAAGTCTCTGAACTCCTATTATAAATACTTCCGAATCTCTCCAATGCTGCTCCGAGGGAGGAGAACTAGGGAGAAGAACAAGTGCTGCTCTGAACTAGGGGGCAAAACAGGGTTTTTATTTACGCAATTAATTCTTTACTTTTAAGACAAAACAAGAAAGTTATCAAACAAAACAATTAATCAAAAGAATTAAAACAGAAAGATTAATTTTCATAAGGCAACTAAACTTGTTAGGGTGAGCTTGGTTTATTCATACCAAACAAATAAGATAAGTAAAAGAACACAATTTAATGCCTACCTTAAAACGAGTGATCAACTGGTTGATCAATGGAATGAACTCTTGAATATCTCTCATCTACAATTCAATTTGAAATAAAATATGATTGCACTTTCATTTTATTTCAAACTTGATTATAAAAATTGTGATTCTTGAGATTGGGGAACTTGGACTTTGTTTACACTTCAGCACAGTAAAAGAGTTTTGTACATTCCCTGTTCACTTAAACATTATAATGTATTTTCTAGTTTTGACAATCACTGTCAGCATTTTTTTTTATTTTCCTAACAAATCTACAGATGAAATTATAACAAAACAAACATTATAACAAAGTATAACATTATAACATTATAATAAATTATAACAAAGTATAACAAAACCGACATTCTATTATCATATCTTTCAAAAATGCCATTATGCACATCACATAGCAATTTGCACGGAAAGAAAAACAAGGATATTGAAAATATTACACAGGATTACTCCTCCAGGGTCTAATTTAGGATTTCGAAACTGAGGCCTCTATCTTGGGAAAATCAAGTTCATAAATCAAGTGCAAATTTTATTAATTTTTTATTCTGCATTTGGGAAACTTTTTTATGAAGTGAAAAATCTGATAAGCTAAATATTATTATCAATTTTATGCTTTTCTCACTTGTGACTTCAAAAAGAGTGATGAAGAGACAAATCTAATCTAATTGGGAAAAAAATGGCCAAAATTCATTTTGGAAAGGGGCCCATTACAGCCCTGTAGTTCCCATTACACACTGTCCTCAAAAAAAGCAATCAAACAATTAGTATATCAGAGAAGGTTTTGTTACTGAATAAGTTTTCTGAAGATGAATTGTTAAAAGTATCTATACTTGAAAGTGGAGACATACCTCACATTCTTTGAGGAGGTGGGTGACAGCAATGGGTACATAAGGTAGAACATCCTCACCCAAGCATATGATCATCCGATGAAGATATTGTCGCACAGCATTATGTATGATATCTCGGTGAACATGGACAGTCAATGCATGGAGAAATATATTAAGACCCTGAAACAAACATACATGAAATTATTATCCAGCCAAGCAGGAAATACAGAAATGTTTGAAAACCCAGCAATATGATTGCTTCAGTTAGCTTAAACGGACATTCCCACTAATTTTTTAATTCTACCATTGGAAAGAACTTTTAAAAGTTGAAAATTTTAGCATTTAACTCCTTTTGGTTGTCTAGATATTCGCATGTTTACATTCAAAAGGTGAGGCTCACCTCGCTGACATGTCGTGTTTACATTTTTATCATGAAGTGATTTTGTGCCTAAAATGAGTTTTAAATTGCAATGAAAGAGATTATTTTTATTAAAATCATTCAGAAATGTCATACTGGTAGATTTTATAGAGGAATAGAGATTATTTTTTGAAAATGTTTTGTTTATATTTTATCAAAATACGACATGACGGATATCTGTACAAAACAAAACCCTCCATATCTCCATGAGTAAAAAGTTTTGAGATCTAAAAATTTGGGCTAGTGCTTTCCAAACTACGTTGAGCATTTTTAGACTGTGAAAAAATTGGCGGGAATGTAACTTTAATGTAACAGGCAAAATTTTTGAGTATTGCCCATTGCCAATAGCAGCATCAAAAGTGCACAAACTTTAGTGTGTCAGAAATCTTTGACATTGGTGAATATTCTCCAGTATACCCCTTATGAACAGTTATTATCAGGCTCATAACACAACATATCATTCCATTATTATGCAGTAACTTAAAAGAAAAATGAGGTTTGATACAATCAAAACGTTTTCACAAAAAAGTTCAACAGTTCGGAAAATAAGAACTCTTAAAAATGAACTCTAAGAGCCCTTATTCTAATTGCTGCAAATTGCTTCAAACTATGTTCATACTGCTAAAAAGCATAAGAAACGTTAGGCATTTTAGGTGCACATTTGCATATTTTCATTTTGAAGCATCTCTCTTATGTCACTAAACCAATTTATAGAAAAACTTCAACTTAAAGGCAATGAATTTTTTCCAAATTCAGTATTCAGAATGAATCCAATATTTATTTTCTAGGCAAAAAAAGAGTGCTTTACAGCTTCACCTATCAAAAATACTATAAAGAAGTAGAAACCTTTTATGAACAATAATTTTTTAAATAGATTTCCTTGAAAGGATTTCTAACTATTAAAGCCTAAAGATTTTAAAGTTTATTGCCATGCGTTATTTAAGATTGGGATATATACCACCTATATTCCCTGAAAAATTTTGTGAAGTTGCAATCAAGCAAAAATGTTATATCCTCCTGCTATAATTGTTATTGCTTAAAGGTAATAAGCACTTCAATATTAGTTCAATGTTTTCAAATAATACTGGAAGGCATAGTTTAATAAAGAAACTTCTCATTTACCTTTGTCATGGCTAGATGAAGCATTTTTGTTTCTTTTCGATATCTAACATGGCCTATTTTTTTGTTTGAATTTGAAAATTTATTATGCAAATAATTATTGACTAGCTGCATGCAGCGTTGCACGACGCTGAAGCGTCGTATTGGCCTGCTAACGCAGTCCCAGATCGCTGTGCGATCCTATACCATCAAGCTGTAAGTTCTCAAACACATGTTTTTGAATAACTTTACTAAGTATGGTCGGCAAAAGC
>JANSTP010233325.1:0-20942 GCA_025330745.1 Cladonema radiatum | reverse complement strand
AGCCTGAAACGTCATGTAAAAAATACCAATTTTAACGACACTTTTAAAATTAATTTTACCATGCCTTTCATAAAGACAATTTAAAGAAAATTTTTTTAAACTTCAAAAAAAATTTTTTTAGGTTATTTATAACACAAGTAAGCATATTAATCACGTCTTTTCACCCTACCCTCTGTTGTTTTTTCCTACCTTCCCCTTAAAGAGTGATGGAATCTTTGGTGTTTGACGTTGATATAGCTGTTCTTGTCCAACGATTTGTCTCTTAATTGAAATAAATAAAAGTAAAATCACTATAAAATTGATTAGAGTAAGCGAGCATGACTTCAACTTAACATTATACATTTTAATGACACTAACAAAGAGAAAATAATTATTTAAAGCAATAAAAAGCAATAGCTAAACACGGCTAGCTGAGAGATATTTATGAGATGGATGTCCATCTAAGTTTGTATGTCTATGGTGCAAAATATATTATTTTGGATATAAGTTTTTATTTGCTTAGTTATCCATTTGATCTGCCTATTTGCTTTTATAAACATTTTCAAAAGTTCGTAATTAAGGACAATATTATTTTCGCAAGAGGCTTAGTGCTATTAACCTAAAGTTCATTAACCCAAAAGCTCATTGCAAAAATGTTTGTATTTGCTATCTATATCTGAATCAAAAATTAGCATTTCAGATTTAATTAATTTTATGCACACCCCTAGATAACATCACAAATTCCTGAACATTTTAGGGAAATTCCCTACCTTTACCCTTAAATATCTTGAGAACAAGAAGTCAAATTGAGATGAAAAAGAAAGTGTCATTACCCAGTATTTAGCTGAGGTTTGGAAAAAAATTTAGAGTTGTGTTTTTAAATCATGTTTCTAACCCTACAAAATATCAAAAATACAATTATAATGTTTTCTTGAGAATTACTTTCTTAAATATAAAATTACTGAAACTAGCATTTTTGACGTCATTGACGCTGTATTACAAGCCATAAAGATGGGTAAAGTTCTAAATAAACTGGAATAAGCGATACAAATTGTGATAAAAAAAAATATTTGATATTTTCTGATAAATGTAGACCTGCTTTTGATATCGTGGTGCATTCTTTTGTGCCAAGAAATAAATAACTACTCAATTCAATCACTTTTGCATAGATTTCAGTATATTTTCCATATAAAGTATAGCGTCTATGGCGTCATAACTTAGGAATTTTTGAAAACTGTTTTCCCTAATAAAAACATAACTTGATCATATGAAAAGAAAAATACATCTTTAGTTTTGAAATAATGTCCTCTCTAAAATAAGGCATTAAAAAACGTATGTTTTTTCTGACATCAGTTCCCCTTTAAAATAAGCGAATTTTCAGTCTTGCACATTTAAGACTGCTGAAAAATGGATGTTTTTTCCCTCGATCCTCTTGAACATCTTAACAACATAAAGTGGTTGCTGTTAAAAGCATGTCTGTCAATATTTAATATCTAACTGTTAAACTTTTTTGAGTTTCTAAACTTTTAGGACATTTCTACACTTCAATTTCTACAAGTCAACAATATCCAATGTCTGACTGCTATTTTAATCACTGTGGATGCAGCTGGCATTATCACCTCAGAACCCCTTTAAACTTGAACGTTTTATTGTTTTAATGCTTGTTCTGTCAACATTTTTCTAGGGTGCAGACAATAGGAAGACTTTTTTCTTGGTACGCATCCAGTTTCAGTGTCAGTGTCAGATACTGTACCCTTTGCACCCATGTTCTATGCTAGTTCGCAATTAGATTGAAAAAACTGAGGACCCTATCAATTACATTATTGAGTATAAAGCAACTGTTTTTTTTTCTTCTTAAATTTCATTTCATCAAGAGGATATTGGCTAATGTTATTCTTTTACTTATGCTATTAGAAAAATTCTATAAAAGCTTCTACCATCTTGTTCTTGGAATAAAATGGGAAGCTAACTGAATGGAAAACTAGTATGTGCTTTTTTTAAGCTTTTGAAGAAAAAAAAAGGGTTATTAATAACTCTTAAGTTAAAATTAATATTTAGTTGCTAATAGTGTAATAGTAACTTTGTTATCTACAAACAAATCACTTTGGCAATAATCCCAATAATTAATTTAAAGTCTTTTCCTGAGAAATGCATTCACAGAGGAAACGAATCATTGACTGAGATTTTACACAAAATTTGTGTGATAATTTTTAATTCTTGAAACTCTTTCACGAACTCCCAAATCTTGTTTCATGTGCATTTTATATAATAAACTTCATCAAGCCTTGCACAAAACTGAATGAAAATTAACATTTTTGCTTTACTTGAAATCTCAGTCTGTCATAAATTTCAAACACTTCAATAATGCTTTCGTGATATTTTTTTCATTTCTTTTTTGTTCATTTTTGGATTTTATTTTTTCTTGGGATATTGGATATTAGTGATGTCAAGAACAATGACAAATTTACTTGATTGTAGTGATATCAAAATGAATACTATGTTTGTTTTATAAATTACAATATTTTCAAAAGTTAACAATTTAAAAATTAGAAAAGATAATTGTATGAAATTACCTGGGAAACATAATTAATACTCCCTGTTGTAAAATTGAAATCTATTTTTGACTACTTGAAACTCTGATTTGTAGGCTCTTTTTACATTCATACCTACTTTCAAAATATATGCCGAATGTCATCTCAGTGTTTCGAGCCAATGTTTTTGAAATTTGCGCTGTCACTGAAAGCCACTAACAAAAAAGATATTTTTCTAATATTTTTTAAACAAAATGCTTTTCAAGCAAAAACTGAACAGGGATTCTGTCGAACGTCAAGACCAAAGTTTGTTTATTGAATGTGTGAATCAAAATTTTCTGAAAATGTTTTTTGGTAAGCATGTCTACTTTATAGTATAAAAGGATTTTTATGTCAGCATTTTCGGTTCATCTGCATTAGTTTGCAACCTGCCATGTACAAAGGATCTTCACATTTAACTTAACCCTTAAAGTAAATAGAAATTTTTTGATTCTCTGAAAACATTGTGAAGGAAAAGAACATTTTTTATTATTCTGTAAAAATGTTTCTTGACATCATTATAAAGTGTCTTTTTTTTAGGGGGGGGGTATATAATTTTAATTTTTGACTAGTGTGCCAAGTTTTTGAGCACAAAGATATGTTTGTACTTTTAATTTTTCTTAAGCAAATTTGATAATAATGGCAAAAATAATTATGTTAGATTCTTTTAGATTTTTGTATCATAGATAATCCATTTTTTAACTTTATTTGACTGCATATTTTTGTAATCATTTTTACCTTTCTAATAAAAATAAAATTTTCTTCAGTTAACCGCTAAACTGCTTTGTGTTTTAACATTGCAGTATACCACAAAGTCCGATACTTGACAAATTCAGAAAATTCCACAAACTTTCTTCTTTTAGATTATAGAAATGTGTTTGTGAATTTACAGTCACTATCAAGCTGTTTCCCCCCTTAATCATTTTCATTATTGACCCATTTCTGCTTCTATCGAGGTCTTTCTTTGAAGTATTTTTTCCTGTGTCTAATTGAGAATCAGAACTTACTTCAGATTAAGTAAAATGGCTGCTAAAGGAAGGTAGGTGAGAAATTGAAGTGGAAAGTGTTTCACTCAACTTCCATTCCCAACGATTAAGTTGAGTCTTAGAAAATCCACTAGATCACAAGAAGAAGAGAAATTCATAGTGAGCAATTTATTATGTCATTTTCATGAAATTCGAAAATTATTACAGCAGTCTCGGTCAACATTTTCAGTCAAAATATCATTAGGAATGGTTCATCATATTGCTAATATTGTCTTACTCTCAATTGGGTATTTCCAAAATGAATTTGGTGTCCACTTTGATGATTATCTTTTTGTTCTTGGAATTTTTTGAGATGCTGCCAGTATATTATTGAAACTTTGTCCAGCAGCTTTGGTTTGTCAAGCACTACATGAAATTGTTTTTACTTCTGGAGAACACTGCAATGTAGATTTTGATGCTGTAAAACTTCCAAAAGAACACTTTTTTCTTTATAAGTATTTTTCAATGTGCTAAGAAGACCTAGGAGTGAAAATTACTTCTCGACTGACTGTTTGTTTTTGCACTGTCTTAGATTTTAGTGTTTTTTTTTTTTTTTTTGGAAAAATGGCTCTTCTTTTCAATGTCAGGGGTCGAAATAAGGGCCTGTCATCAGTCATGACTGGAAGAAAAGTTCCCATGACCTGACAATTTTTTTGGCAATCCCAAAAATGTCCAGTCAATGTCAAGTGAACAGCCTTTATTACCTCGGTAACCTCTTTTTAAGCCGCTATTCAAATAAAAATGTCTGGACATGTAAACTTTCCTTATTTCGACCCCTGAATGTGATGATAAACTAGAAGCATAGTCTTTAATAATCATAAATTCAGCATAAAAGCTTGTTATATTTCCCAATATGTTGTTTGTTGATGCTAGATATCAATAATTTTAATTAGAAATGATTTTTAGAAATCAAATTTTCCAAAATACAATTAGTTGTAAATGCTATCTGTAATATTAATATTCCAAATATTTATAATATTTTTGTATTTTCTTATAATTATTTGTTATACAATTGCACATTAAGTTGTAAATTATAGAATGGATGATTTTTGATAGCATTTCTGATTAATATTTTTTTATAAAGCTTAATTTCAAATTCAGTTGAATTTCATTGTTTCAAACTCCTAAACTTTCATGCAACACTTTCACTATCCTTCACTGACTTTTCTTCCAGCCCCTGCAATAGTTTGTGAGACTATACAACACATGTCTCAATATTCTTGACCGTCCGTTAGGAATTTGGTGTAATGACAGTCATATGTAATTTTTCTTTGAAAACGAAGTCAAATAGTTTCAATCGTATATTATCTTACAATTTGTGCAGATTATCAGAGAAAGCCATTTTTACTGAAATTTCAATCTAGAATCAAGAATTAATGTTAAGATTATGATAAACCAATTTGAAGAAACATTACCATAAAGCGAATTTGACAGCAAAAAATAAAGAATCTATGGTACCATTTTGGAGAGGGTCGTGCACTTATGAGCACAAATACATATCTATCATCTATCATGAGAATCCATTTATATGTACAAATTCCTGAGTTAGTATGTTAAAGATGGCAGAATCTTTTTTATCAGCAAGGATTGTTGTTTTATAAGAATGCTTTCATGTATATTAAAGAAAATATATTCTAATTTTTTGTTTTTTAAAAACGTGTATGAAATAAATTATTTCATAATAATATCATATTTGATATTGCAATAAAAACATAATTTTGTTTTATAATTATTTTTTTCTAAAAGGTTCAGAGGTTTTTAGCAATGGCCATTTTTCCAGAAAAGATTCAGTTTTGAGGATAGCCAAATTGAAAAAAATTTGTTTTCAGGTTAAATGCAATTTTGTTTGTCATGATTTCAACAAACAGGCCTTTAAATGCTATTCTTTTGCAAAAAGAAGAAAAAACACCTGCAAATACTTTGAGGAAAATGGCAAAATTTGGGACAAAAATGAGAATTTTATCACTTTTTTCTGGATTCAGTTTTAAAATCTCAATTAGGATTGGGTTCTTGAGGTCGTTTACCAGACTCAAAAAATCTGGAAAAACCCTGTATATTCAGTTGTTTTCAAATTTTTATACTTAATTTATTATTAATACTTTTTGTATATGATATGATTAGGAATCTTGTAAATAGAATTTCATATGTATGCTTAGTATTAAACATCTTTATTGTTTCAGATTTCAAAATATTTCTTTACTACTGGGCGGGCAGAAAAAAAAAAGTGACATTTTTTCAAGTTGCATTTAAAGCTCAGACTTTTAAATTGTCTTTAGTTTTTACACCAAAAACAAGTGTGGAAGATTTTATTTGATTGATATGTAGTTTGTTCAGAATACCTTTCTAAATCTATAATAACATAAGAAGAAAGTAGATTTGTTAGTAGCTAATTTTTTTATTCCAGATTTTACTCAAAAATCAAATTCAAAAAGACAAGTTTTTTTGAGGAGAATTCTGTCTTTTTTATCGCCTGTTTTGGTCGCATGAATAAAGAAGACATTCTTTAGTTATGTCTTTTGTATTCTTGTAAAAAATATTTAGTGAGTTACGTGGCATCAGGTTAAAAAAGACAAAGGAAAACATCTTGAAGAATGATTTTAACATTTTTCATGTCTGTTTTTTTATCATGTCTTTTAAGCATTTGGCGAATATTTAAAAAATGTCACTTTGTTTTTGCCCACCCTGTATATTGAAATGTTTTCTTAGTTACAATGTCAAGCTGAAAAGTGAAAATTTTTCCTTTTTGTGTCCTAAAGGGCTAAATGCAAAAGATTTTGAAGCAATATACAGTCAAACCTGTATAAGATGACCACTCTGAGGACCATAAAAAAGTGGTCTGCTTACACAGATGGTCTTTTTATACAGGTTGAAAACAATGGAAAATGCCATTTTGGGACCAAGAACCACTGGTCTTCTTATAGAGGTGGTCATTTTAGCAGGTTTCAGTAGGATTTGATTATTCCTTTCACTTTCATTGGCACAATGAGCCCCATGTTCCTAGATAAGCCAATAATTTCTTTTCCAATCATTTTATTGTGCCTAATTAATGGTGATGTTGTATTTCATATTTGTTTCCATAAGAAATTAAAACTACAGACTTTAAAAAACAAAACTGCATAGCAAGGTTTAAAATAGCAGACATTCAGCAATTGATGACCCCCAGAAGCTTACAGTTGATCACTTGGGTTTGTTTTCGGTCATCAAATTTCAATGCCAGTGTTCTTATTGTTAATATTTTTTCAGGGAAGTTTTACTTTTGTGAATTTGACTGCCCAGTGACAGAAGTGTTATTTTAAGCCCTGGTAGAGCAATCTGTGTCCTTACCAGATAAAGTTCCATCTATTTTGAAAATGTCTAAAGCCTGCCTTAAAGGATGAAGATGTGATGAAGTCTATATTGACAGTTGCAGGTTAGGGCATAACTAAAAACGATATATTTTTGGTGGAAAAAATATTTTGCTATTTAAGTATTATAGCTTTTTTACCACCTTTTTGTAGAAAAATTGCAGGGTGTTTTTATTGCACCCAATTTCAGTAAAAAATAGGCTCTGATTGTGGCTTTTTGGTAAAGATGTTTCCATCCTCCCCTCCTGCATCATTGATTAGGATGTATCATTATAACCTCTGTAATTTTATTGTTTGATGGGGGATTGCAACATTACAATTCCTATGCATGGTCATTGATAATTCTTTTTGTATTTTTCTAATAATATAATGACTTTACTATGGTTTGCTCTCTTGAGTGATAAAGCATTATATTTTTATTCAAAAGTTGGTGTGCAGCATGTCTGTATTTCTAAAATTCAATGCCATACAAGTATCAGAAGTTATTAGTTTCATTTTTCTGTCACAAACACTCAGCGTTGATTTGATGATTTGCTTACGTTTTCTTCATTAATATCTCCTCTCATGAAGAAATCATAGAAACATAGAAATGAATATGAATGTAGTAAAATGACCATATTAGAGGATATCACTACTCATATTGGTTATTCAAAATCATGGAAAAGAGTGCTATCACGTTTCAATGCAACAAGAGTGTTTCATCATCAGCGTTTTGTTCAATCAGTTACTTGGGAGATATGGAAACAAATATTTCTTTTTCAAAATGATTTCAAGTCTGTTAGAGATGTTGAAAAGAAATATGGATTTGTACCAACTAAACGTAAGTTTATTTGTATTTTAATCATGTGTACTTCCTTTCCCATCTTGATACAGTAAAATGCATGATAGTTTTGCAGTTTTCCTTTTCAAACTTATGAAAATCATTCTAAGTTTGGTGTTATGGTTTTTAAATTCACAAGTAACTTCTTAAAGAAAGCAATAAACAGAAAATAAAGCAAAAATATAATTTTGCTGTTTGGGTTTTTAAAAATGTAAGCAAAGAAAGTTTGGCAGAAATTTGAGCTATAAAAATCATGATTAATTTGCTGGGTTTTTAATTTAAGTAGCAAATGAACAAGAAATAAGGCTTAGACAACTTTTTGGGTATTTTGGCACATTGGCATTTGATTTGCGAGGTGTTTTCTAGAAATTCAGAGCCTGGGTTCGTTTTTCTCTGAAAAGGGCAAAAAAGTGATTGATTTTCTATTAAAAGTGCACTTTTGAATAATTTTGAATGAAAATTTTAAAATGGGCAATCTCATGGTAGTGTCTGTCACACTTTTGGAAATGCTGAAAAATTACCTGATTTGTAAACAAAGGAAAAGCCAAGACATGAACATTGTTTCAGATGTAAATTTCAGATGTAGTTGTTTTTGGTTTATAAAGTAATAATTATGTTATTCTTAATTAATTAGCAGATATGTCAAAACTTTGAACTTTGATAGCTTCAAAACGAAAGATACACTATAGTTGAAACTTTTGAGTTTTTTTCATTAGTCAATACTGTGTTCATGTCTACATTTTCAAACTCCACCAGTAGTAAAGATTTGCCTTTCTTAAAGGCTGCTTTTAATTGTGTATCAGCAGCTGCTAATAGAGCTTCTTAAAGTTGACTTCCTTTATTTGTATAATGTGTTTTCTTACTATGGTGATTGCAGTTGAAGGTTTGTTAGTATGAAACAAACAGGAATATTGAATGCTTATTAAACCAAAATGTTTGATTTGTTGCAATGTATTCTGTCAAAAATTAGTTGGATGACGGAATTCTGATAAGATAATAAATTATGAGAAGAAAAATGATGTTTCGAAAATTAAAATTTCAATGTAAGCTTTTTATGAAGCTGTATTTCACCTATGTTATATTTTTAGTGGCTGTCATTGTAACACATCATTGTCAAGATAAACGATGGGCAAGTCTACAAAAAGGTGAAAAGATTGTAATATATTTTATTATATATTATCATATATTCTCATATGTCATCTATTTTGTATTTGAAATCCTGGCAAAGGATTCTCTATTAATGTCTAATCTAGATTAGTCCCCACCAAGAAGCAGTCTTGTCAATTTGACCAGCGCAATCACACTCGCTCACCCTGGCACTCTGGTAAAACATACATCAGCGAGTTTTAGTGGACGGGCAGTTGTAAACTAATCTATTTTATCGCATGCTTAAAATATTGTTTTTTATCAAAATGAATGAAATATTGTTTTCAACTTACAGATGTTTATTAATATTTGTTATTAAACATTCTTTATAAAGGTCTTTATAAAAACTTGAAAAAATCATTATAAAAAGTCTTTATAAACACTTTATAGAATCTTTATAAAAAGTCTGTATTGCTGTAACGTATTTGTTATTTTATTTAAATTATTAAAAAAAATTTTTTCTTTGGAAGATGTGTTACTTAAATATTACGCAAAAAATTTACAAAATTAATGAAACAAGTGTGATTTAAATCTTTTTCACTCCATCAAAACAATTTTGAAAATAAGTACTTTGCTTTTATAAAAATAAACATGAAATCATGTTCAAATAAAAGAAGGCATGATTAATATGTTTTATTTACTTTTGCTATAAAAATTATCAATGCAATGATTGCTTTATTTTGAAAATCAAATGTCATTTATAAATTATGAAATTACATGTTGAAAATCAGAGGAAAATTGAGAAAGGCTTTGTCGAGCCAGAAAATTTGAGAAATATTCATTACGTTAAAAAAACTTGAGAAAAAAGCTTTTGTTGCGCTATAAAGTTTGAGAAGTGCTTTGATACGCTAGAAAACTTGAGAAAAACTTCATTGTTATAAAGTTTGAGAAAACATATGTTGCCCTATAGAGTTTGAAAAAATATCCATGTAGCTAGAAAACAAACGAAAACTTGAGAAACTATTCGTTACACTAGGAAACTTGGGAAAACAGCAATTAGGCTAGAAAATGGGAGAAAACATTTATTCCCTTAGAAAGCCTGAGAAAATATTTGTTTTGTGAGAAAAGTTTTGTTACATTATAAAGTTTCTGAAAACGTTCATTGTCCTAGAAAGTTTGAGAAAATACTCTCTTGAAAACTTGAGCCATGAATGTCCTCGTGTCATGAACTTTAAAAAAACCTTTGTTGGGCTAGAAAACGTGAGAAGATCTTTGCTATTATAGAAAATCTTTACAATGCTTACAAACTTTAGAAATTATTTTTGAAACCTAGAGGAACCTGTATTGAACTTTTTTACTGACCATAAGATTGAAATAGTTGCTAAAAAGAACTAACTTTGTTTCTTAACATATTTTTTGTATCGTGTAGGCAACATGATAATAATCATATTTATTGGCGTGATGGGCTGCACAAGTAGAGATTTTCAAATTGA
Organism: Cladonema radiatum; assembly: GCA_025330745.1. NCBI lineage: Eukaryota > Metazoa > Cnidaria > Hydrozoa > Anthoathecata > Cladonematidae > Cladonema > Cladonema radiatum. Next base: position 10,625 of record JANSTP010233325.1, on the reverse strand, counting down.
CTCGACTGCAAGAATATAAACTATAGTCAATCAATTTGAGCTTCTCTATTTCTATTGCCTGTTATCATTACAGTCCTCTGAATCTAAATCTCTGAAGGTCAGGAAAATTCTAAAAACAAGGTTGGCAGTGAGAGATTCAGGTTGGCAATCATGTGAACATTACAGTTTGCAGACTTGGATTCAGTGGACTGTTATGATTATTAGTCAAAAGAGTGTTGATCTATTGCATATGTTTTCTTTTCACTTTAGATAAACTTCCTCTATCTGACATTCATCTTCTACAAGATATCAAGATCCATATTGAGAGCAATGGTTTGTGGAAAGAGTTATTATTAAAATATTATAATTTTGATGATGCATCAGATACTGATTGGCATTTGTTGTTTGTGGAGTCCCTTACATGGGAAATATGGAAAGAAATATTACTTTTTGTTGATACAACTGATAGAAGTTTTGTTGAACAAATTGAAGGAAGATACAAGTTCATGTCAATTGATTGTGAGACCCTTATTAATCATTAGTTCTTTAATTAATAATACTTTAGATTAATAATACTTTTTATGGTGTTCATGGATTGTTGAAAACGGACTTCAAGTTGAAAACACAAGCTTGGTTCATATTGAGGAGGGTAAAAAATAATGAAAATCACTTTTTACAGTATTTCCTCTCAATTCAATTTTCTGTTCTGTAGATCTCAGGGGATGATACGATAAGAATTTGCACATAAGTAGTACCAGATTAATGAAATTCAACCGCCAAAATAATTTCCAAAATAACTTTCATATCTTTAAATTCAGACACATTTTCATGTTAAGGTTAGACGCAATTTCTCCCTATCAAATATTCTATCCAATAGATGATCTCTTTTTTTTAAGTTTGCCATCTTTCGAAGAACATTGTAAATAGAAAGTAATATATTTATAGATATGTTTGAAAACATTAGGATTTTTAAAGAAGTTTGAGACTAGTGATCTAAAGCCCATTGACTAAAACTTGTCTTGCAGAAGTATTGAAATAAACTTTTACTATCTATATGAAAGTTCTTGATAAATAAGTCAATATTATAACCTGCCTTATTTGGCTTTTAATTATTGGAGTATTTTTTAACACTAGGTGACGTCAAAACTTCTCACATTTTAGGGGAATTTTCTAGATAACAATTTTTCATGCTTAATAAATATCTTGAGAGTGAAAGGTTGGATTGAGATGAAATAAAAAGTTATGTTTCTCATTTTTTATCGTTTTTCATATGAAATCAATGTGATGTGATTGCGCCAATGTGATTGTAAATGAGCATGCCGCAAATGAGTTTCCACTAAATGAATTTTCTTCTGAGATAATAAAACCTTACCTTATATTGTCTGTTGAAGTTGTGATATTTTTGTCAAAAGCCATTATTCGAAAATCAGACTTCTAAACTGATACTCAAAATTGCTTATTCTATAATTCTATTAAACTGGAGGCTCATGCAAATCTAAGGTACACAAGAACATAGAATTACTATAAGATACTATAACATTGAATTAGGCACAGGAATTATGATTCACCATAAAATATAATTAGAAAATATTCTCACTATTCATAATCTAGTTATGATGAACAATTTTTTTTTGTATAAAATCTTGTAAATAGAAAATATCTATTAATATTCATATTTCACAATGTAAAGTTTCTCAAAGATATTTTTTTAGATTAGTAGTCCCTGACCCATTTGAAAAAATGCATTTCCCTAAATTTCTTGATTAAAAAGATATATCAGCCACATAATATTTGGATTGTCTGATCACGTGATTCGTAGAACTTGGGATTAGGGCGTGATAAAAACAGCATCTTACAGCAACACAACTTTCACAAAACGTATGAATCGATGACAAAATAATATTCAAAGCTAAAAATGAAAGTACAAACCGTCAATCAAAGTAATCGTAAAGTAAACCAGTGAAAAAATGATGTCATAATATATACGTACTTGTTTGTGAAGCTAAGGAGGCTGAACAGGTATGTTACTGCACGCTGCACGCTGACGGATTGATGGATTAGACTGCGAACGTAGAACTAGGAAGGTATTTGATGTCAAAAAGTTGAGTCTTTAAAAACTTTCTTCACTCTGTTACTTGTATCACACACAAAAAAGGCGGTTAAAGAAAACACAAGAAAAACTGCGAATGGCGTCTCAAGAGACACAATAAAACTCGACAAAAGAAAAAACGCTAAACATATCCAGTTAATTGTCATTTAATTATATGGCGATCTAATATTTGAGATATTGATTTCAAATACAGGGTGGGGCACAACAAGAGAGACAAAAATAAAGCCTCATATTTTCTCAGGCATTGATTGTTTGGTTCTCTTTTTCTAGTGATTTGCAGTGGGGACTTGTAAGTTTCATCTGATGATACGATTGGCTACTACAAATATTTTTTTGAGGACAAAAGGACAAAAAAATGTAGAATGTTATTTTTCACATTTTGAACGTTGCCGCCCGCTCTTCTTCAGAGGAAGTTTTGGCACACTTATTTTATTAAAAAATACCCTCATTGCAATACTAATCATTTGTTTAGTAGAGACACTCAAAAATACTGAAAGTGTGGTTGACAATATCAAAAGCCATTGTACCCTAAAGCTTAAACTGTGGAGGACAGCCGGTATTGAAATCAACATGGGCCGGTAAAGACAATTGCTCCGCAAGTGCACTAGTCAGCTGTCACAGAATGGGAATATTTCTACCAGATCCTTTCTCCAAATTATCCATAACATTAAAAAGTTTTCAATTCAGTTTGTACTTTGGAGAGAAACAGTTTCAAATAGGTATTTCAAGGATCAGCGCTGTTGGAAGTACCCACTTGCTTTTACCACCGTCCAGTGTCCTTGCCAAGCAAAGGTTCTTAGTGTTCTATATCGGGTCCTTGGCGATTTCAATCCTTGCTGGAATCCCCATTTTAAGCTTTAGGTGCAATGGGAATTGATATTGTTAAACAACCCTTTCAATATGATTGAGCGTCTGTACCAAACATATGATCAGTATTGCAATGGGGGCATTTTCTTACTAAGATATTTGTGTAACAATGTCCTCTGAAGAAGAGCGGGTGACAATGTTGAAAAACAACACACCACATTTTTTTTCCTTTCCTCCCCCAAAAATGCTTGTAGTAGCCCATCTTGCCATCAGATAAAATGTACAAGTCTCCTCTATAAATTACAATAAAAAGAGAATCAAACAATCAATACTCTAGAAAAAATGAGGCTTTATTTTTGTCCCTCTTATTGTTCCCCACACTGTATATCAGTTGAGTAGGGACAAAACCTGGGATGAAAGTGAGATCTGGGATGAGTTAATCTTCAAATAATTTTTGGAAAGTTCACTTGTGAATGAGCTATAATTTTTATGACCATCTTTTTGAGAAAGTTGAAAAACATTCATTGTGGCATCATCAGTTTTCAAGTTTACTTGAAAAAAGTCAAATATTTGATGGCCTATACCTCTAGAACAGAAAGTTTTCTTCACATTCCATTTATAGTAAAGCTCTGCAAATTACTGGTACATTCAAGATAAATTTGATTACATTTCAGACAGTTAACCCAGAAACCTGATTTTATCTAGAGGTGAACCAAAAGATTGATTATCCATGACATAGGCGTGACTTCCCTGTTGTTTTTTGACCGAACTGTTTCGAAAAAATTTTTTAGGAAACTTCTGTAAGTTTCTTTATTTTAGACACTATGTATGTTCAGATATTTGTAGCTACAATCACACTTTTTCCGATTGAAAATTATTAGAACCCTTTGATAGTACACGGTATCATATTATATTTCTCTGTCGAAAATATCCATCATATTTAATTTTCCTTCAGTGAGTGAAGCTTCAAAGACATGGATAATCAACCATAACAATGGTAGGCCGTTTTTGAATTCTTTTTGTTTGTTTCTTTATTACTTAGAAATTAAGGTTTTGATGTGTATTGGATCAAGTCAATCAATTCAATCTATTCAATCTTCATTGTTCATATATGATTGTTCATCAAACCTACCGTTTGTAATGTTGAGAGTTTTTGACATCTGTGGTTTGTAATATCAGGATTTCGCTGTAATTTTTTTGTTTATTGCTTATATAACCAGACGTTAATCGACGAGTGGTAATAATTGTCAGGAAGCAAGCAAAACTTTAACAGATGTTATCTCAAGAAGTGCAAATTTTATGAAGTGCATAAGGGTTACATAGTGTTTTTTAGCCATTAAAATTTGCGAAAAATGTTGAGCATCAGGGTACCAGACCCTGATCAATTTAGGGTCTGGTAAATAACACTATTCCTACCCTCTAAATTAGTATAGGGCATCTCTTCTTGTAGAACTTTAGATTAGAACTTTCCCTTTTATTATCGCTGAAATGTGTTTTTCTTTAAAGGCAAGTCACTAGAATGTAGTTCACTAATGATTTCCTATGATAAAAGGAGAGTTCTATTTTACTGTCAATGTTATGTAATTTTTTTTTTTTTTTTTTTCCCAAATAGATGGAATTAGTTATGAAATGATTATATCAATGTGAAACAATTTATAATTTTTAACAGTCAAAAAGTTGCTTAAATAGTAGTAATATTATCTGGAATAGATAAGATAATTGTTATGGATATAATTAAATTGTAATTATACAACTTGCATGTATTCTATTAGTTATTCCTTTCTCTCTTTCAACAGACTTAGGTTTTTACTATAGACTAAGTGTATGTTTGTTCACTGGCTGAAAAGTTATCAGTCTAATGCAGTGTGTGAATACTGGAATTATACTGGAGTTTTTTTTCTATTGCCTCTACTTTAATAAAGCTGTTTTTATGTTTATTAGAAGTCATTAATGAAGTACTGCCAAAAGTGAGCGAATGGCGTGCATTTGGGAGAGTAATTGGATTTGAAAACCCTGAGCTTACACAAATTGATCGTGATGCCTTTGAATGGAAAGGTCGTAATGCTGGATGTTTGGATAAATGTCAAGAAATAGTGAGAAGGTTGAAAGCACCAGTTATATTCAAATCATTGTGGTCATTCTGGAGAACATTTCTGAATGAATTTAGTAATGGACGAGAGATTATAGAGATCTTGGAGACCCAAAACTTTAAATTTATGGCATATACAGAGAATTGTGGTAGGTTGCTTTTTTCTTCATTACTTTTCCAAATTATTTGTTTGCCAAATTAAGTTTTAGGTAGCTTAAAATTGTGAGCAATAGCAGCAGCTTTTTTAGTTTTTATATTTGTACCCTCTTAATGTCAACTTTTTGCCAATGTGAACTCCTTTATAAGAGGCTGTATTTGAAGAACATAATAAGGCCTTAGGGGCAGGGTCCAAACCCAACTTGCCACGAGAAACGTCAAAATGACGTACTTTTGAAAACCCGCCCACCCAGCGGGAGAAACGTCATTCGTGGCAAAAATAAAGTTTTTTGATGATACTTAATATTTATTAATGTTATCTAGAAGGTGTATACATATTTAATACAATCGAAACAAATTTTTAAACAAAATCCAACACCAGGAAATCATCTGTTATCACATGATCTCACATTTGCAAAAGTCAGTGGACACATCTTGAAAGTAAAGCAAATTGAAATTAAAATCGGTGTTGTGAAGTAGTTATTGCCATTTCAGTAAAATATAAAAAGTGACTAGGAAAATGTGATATATGCTATTGATTACTTATAAATCTTCAAGCAATTTCTCACACGGCTTCTCATAGAAGCGGAAAAACTGGTCTTGTTGATTATGGTATTATGGTCTAATTTTGTGCAGGGTCTGCAAAATGATTACTGTATTCCGTCAGCAAATTCATTCCCGGACTCTTTAGAGCCTTGGAAAAAGCCAATAAGAAAGGTGATAAACATTAGTCTAAAGGTAGAAATTAGCAGTTAAAGTCTGTCTATGAATTTACGGCATGTACAAATTTACATCATCATATGCTAAAAACCTGGCTTGTGGCTGCTATATTTATTGCTCAAATGAAATGGGATATTTAAAACTTTAAATTTAGAAAGTGTCATGTTGTCACACAGGTTTGTCAGGTTAAAAAACCCACCCACCCACAAACGTCATTTTGAGTTGGGTTTGGATCCTGCCCCTTAGAAATTATTGGGCCTTACCTTTGAACAATATCTATGGCTGTCAAAATAATATGGATGATCAGCTTACTAACTGTCAAGGGATATCTATGTCCTTTAAGTTTATTCTTACATTCAATATGATATAGGGTAGTCTGTAAAACCAATAGAAAATAATATTATTAACCTTTAGACCCTGGGCGTTTTACAATCAGGGTTCCAACTAACTTTTTAAAAGTGATTCATGAAAATTTATGCCAAAATAACAAAGTTATGCTATCAAAACATGGGTAATAAAACTGCTGAGACTTAGTTGTATAGTGTTTGTTTGTAAACAAATTTCATACTTCAAAGTTTATAAGCTTTTACACAAAGTGTCTATGAAGTTACTTCACCATTCTTTTTTCATTCTTCGTGAATTTAGAACATTTCACAGATTGTTTTAATCTTTCCATAAATAAATTCTAGCACAGCTTTCAAGAATGTAGAGAATTAATAAAATATTTCACCTTATGTGGATTAAGTTTTTTGTTATAAATAATTGTTTGTTTTTACGGGACACTTCGAAGCATCCAGGATGTTTGTTTGTGGTCATTTTTTGTTATTTATAAATGTACATTAATTTACGGGACATTTCAAAGCATGTACAATTTTTATTTGTGGTTATAATTATTTACGAGAAGTTTCAAAGCTTCTATGAAGTTTGATTCTCAATATATTTTTTTTTTTTCTTGAATATAGAATTATTTATGGGTAGTTTCAAAGCATCTACAAAGTTTCATTCTCGTTATATTTCATTTTTCTTGAATACGGAAGTATATATGGGACATTTCTAAGCTTCTACGAAGTTTGTTTCTCATTATATTTCATTTTTCTTGAGTGTAGAAGAATTTACGGCAAATTTCAAAGGTTCTATGAAGTTTGATTCTCATTATATTTCATTTTTCTTGAATCTAGAAGTTTTTACGGAAGGTTTCAAAGCTTCTACGAATTTCGTTTCTCATTATATTTCATTTTTCTTGAATCTAGAAGTATTTACGGAAGGCTTCAAAGCTTCTACAAATTTTGTTTCTCATTATATTTCTTTTTTTTTGTTTTTGAATATAGAAGTATTTACGGAAAGTTTCAAAGCTTGTACGAAGTTTGTTTCTCATTACCATTCACTTTTCAAATTTGATTTAGCAATTTAATGGTTTAATATTAAATTTTTTGATTGTTCTGACAGATACTTAAAGCGTTTGTAAAAGAATACACTGAAGTTTAAGGAAAATGAATGACTATTAAGGGAATTTCCAGTAAGAAAAGAAAAATAATTACTTTTTAAATGTTTTGAATAAAAAACAAATTTTTTCATGTTTTTCATTTCTATTTAGACATGTCTAGACTTAATATCAATAAAATTATTGAAATATCATAACTCATTTTCAGAATAAAATTTGAGAAAACATTGTTTTATACAGATTTATCGAATGTTTTAAAATGATAACAAGTTTAACTGGATAGATTTTTAAAGAAACAAAATAATATTTTATCTTAAAAAATCATTTCATGTTTATATTTCTGATTCTTGATTTCGTGAGTTGACAACAAAAGTGATTCGAGTTAACGTTGAAACAAGTTTAGTTTCGCGAATTGTGAATTGGTAATTGGAATCCTGAGAATGATCACCCCCAGCAGGCGCAGCAGTTGCCAGGAAACTACCATTCTCCAGATAAGTTGCTGAAACTGAACAACTGCTCAGCCTCTCTGCAAACTTAAGCCCATTTTAAAAACCTCTTTTAATAATCTATAATATGGTGTAAAAAATATATCTCGAATGAATGGCTATGTCAAAATATTTGCTACTAAATTTGAGCAAAAAAACTTCCACGCTTTTGCAAGTTATTCTTTTGGTATTATTGGCCAATTTGCCAATTCTTATACTTGGAAAGTTTGAATTAAATTTAGCATCTAGAAATGTCAATAAACCACATAACGGTACATCGAAAGTTGCCTTCCCATGAGGATGACCAAAAGCATATGGTGATAACTAATGTGTATATCAGTTTTTCCTTTCTAATATCTGTCAGTTATTTAACTAGTGTAAATCATTTATCAGCATAAGTACCACAAGTTCAAGCAACTCTCTGAATAGTCCCAAATACATTAGCTATTGGCAACAACTCAAATGATGAAAGTCTCTTTTTGAAACTCAAAATGTTGAATTCTCCATCCAAACTTCTTGTTTTTGTATTAAAAATATCACATACTAAAAATAGCAAATAGCAATAATAATATTCAGCTCTTCTGTTACAAAATTTTGGCTGATAAACATTGGAAAATATCCACAAAACAGCTGGGTCTTACCAAAAAGCTAGCTAGAAAGTTTCTCTGTTTTTAAAAGTTTATTTCTGCATCTGTTTACCTTGCCTTACCTAAAGTACTCATTTTGCTCAGAGTTTTATCCAAAGATATGAGAAAAAAACACTCAGATGGGGTGCAGGTAAAGGATGAAAGTACTCAGATATTTAAAAAAACGTATATATACGATTTCCCTCTATCAGACAGACATATTTATGCCTCCTGGGGTCTAAAGGTTAATTTAATTTAACCAGTATATTATTCTAAACATTTAGGGCAGGGTGCAATTATTCTAGCTAAATTTAGTTAAGAATAGGTTGTGACCTTTAGTACTGATTTATTTTATGAAGTATTATAAGTCAAAAGCAGTGAATAGTTTTAAGATTGTTCATTTTCCATATAACTATTTTTCCTCCTATTGTGCCCTCAATTGGAAGATTTTAGAATTTTTTTAGGATTAAAAAAAGTAATGAGATTAACACAAAAGTTAGTCAAGATGTCTTTTGTATTTTCTTAGCAACTGTTTTGCTTGTGCTCTAATTGATAACAAAACCTTCATTGAAGTAATCAAATCAGATCTACCATACAAACGTAAAAAAAATATAAAAAATACTTTAATACTTAACAAAGTGCAGATTGGATTTCTCATCTTTTTTACAAAAGGTATTTTCTTTATTAAATTGTGAAACTGTATCCATAGTTTAGTTGAGATAATGAAAATGGTAGCCTTCGCCCACACAAATGGCCTACTGTTGTTATTGCTTTTTTCTATCTTAGAATTATGATTTTAATTTAAGGATTAAAATTCAATTTTAATTCTTTTAATTTTTTTTCCAAATTTGATTCAATAATAACTTTGTAAATATTTTATTTACTTTGGATTTGACTTTTCGCTTTGTTTTGAGGATTTTTTTTCTAAATTCAAATTTATGTTTTGGACTTTGATTTTGTCAGTATTTGATTTGATTTTACTTAGGTGTTTTGAATATTTCATAGTAGAAATGCTTGCTGAATCATTGTGATACCCCAAGTTATATTTGATTTTTTGGCTTATAATTATTTCTTCTCTGAAAAGTTAGCAATGTGGGGGGATCCTTTCACACCAAAACATTTCAGACTTTCGCACTGTTTAGAATACAAAAGTTTCTAAATAAGGATACGTTAAGGGCTTTTACTGGCACCTAGAAAATTTACGATAACTTTCCATATGTTTTTTTAACTCATTCCGCCCTGTGAAACAGCGGCTTTCTTTTCCCGTTAATTATACCTGTGAGCCGCTCTGAGCGGCTTGTCATTCTTTCCAATAATTCTAGTTGAGGGTTACTTAAAATATGTTAAAAACAACATGTTTTGATTGGTAAATGTTTTTCCATAAGTTAATTATACATTTACATACATTATATCAAAACCATTCACTAATTTATGATCAAAAACAAACATTTCTTCACATGGATGAAAAAAATGGCCGCTAGCATATTTTGTCTGACAAACAAGGAAGCTTTTCCTTGAAAGAGTGCTGTTAAAGCGATGTTGCAAGGCGATTCAGATCTTTGAAGTGAGGATGAAGACAATGAAGAGAGGATTATATTCAAATTTATCAATGAGAAATCTTTTTTCTTAGTAAAAACTCATCACAAAGCAAGCTTTTCGCCTATGTCCATTTAGCTACCTCCACTCAAAGAGGAAGTAGAAAAGATTGAGCTAGGGATCTCGAGTAACCAACTACTAGAAATTCAAACTAAATTCTAGCGATAAACTAGAAGTTAGCAAGTTGCAAGTTGCAGATTGTGATGCTGATGCTCTGTGAAAACATTCGTTTTCAACCAAAAAAATAACCTGGAGTGATAGCAGACATATCTTTCAGACTGTCAGAAGGAAATTTCTCTATTATTGAATGTTGCTTTGAATTATTGTTTGAGGAATTCCAACATGATATTTTGATGGTTTTTTCAACAGAAATGCCACCATAGATCATCCTAACAAGAATTCATCTACATCATCCAGCCATGAGTTTGCAAAAGGTGGTTTCTTCGCCAGTCACACGTTTGAATTACTAAAGTTTCTTGATGATGTACTTGCGATTTCAATGGGTTTGGGCTAACATATATATATTAAAAGCGTAGCCTCGCTCCTTTTATGGAAGAAAGCGCTCCTTATTTGGAAAAAGCGCTCCTTACGTCAAAATTTTTTGGAGTGAAACCAT
>JANSTP010233324.1:0-28542 GCA_025330745.1 Cladonema radiatum | reverse complement strand
ACAAAACTCCTTGTAGCCCTTAAGTGGGCCACAAAACTCCTTGTAGCCCTTAAGTGGGCCACAAAACTCCTTGTAGCCCTTAAGTGGGCCACAAAACTATTTGCCGTCAGCAATATCAATAAGCGTTTTAAAAATATAAAAATTGGGAGTCCTTCCTTGACCTTTTTTGCAAAATAAAAGATCTGCTTTTTCAAAAGCAACGAGAATTCTTTTAGTTATTGTTTGGGGGACACCTGATTTTTCATGAAAAACAGTGGTATTAAAATAGGTATTTTTAAATATAAAATCTAAAGCAGTAATTCCATAAGAAGATTTACTAATCTTAGGAATTTTGACTTTTAATTCTTTATAAAAGTCTACAATCTTTTTTGCTCTACTGAAGTTGTCTCTTGCTTGTTCAATTATACCTTTTATAAAAAACTTAATCCAAGTTATCCAATCATCTTGTTTGGAAATATTAAGTAATAAATCATAGTAAGCATCTTTGTTTTTTTCAAAATAGGTGCTTATATAAAAAGATGGGCTAACAAGAAGTTTTTTATGCCATAGATATATAGGTATAAATAGCCTTCCAACTCTCCCATTTCCATCTAAGAAGGGGTGTATAGATTCAAATTCTGCGTGCAAAATAGCTATCTTTATCAAATCATCATAATCTTGATTATTATGAATATACTTTTCAAAGTTAGACATTGTATCTTGAATTTTTTGTGCTTCCACGGGTATAAAACGAGCATTTCTTACATCGGTTTTATCAGACCCAATCCAAACCGGAATTTTTCTATAATTTCCTGGCGATTTATTTTTGCCTCTTACTCCTTGCATAAGCTCTTCATGGGCACGTAATAAAACTCTCTGGCATAATGGCACGCCTCGTTTTAATAATTTCGCAGCCGCTGTCATAGCGTGGCGATAATTTAGTACTTCTTTTATATCTTCTTTTTTTTGTTGCGATAAATTTTGTTTTCCTTCATAAGCTTCAAACTCTAATACTTCTGTTAGGGTTGATTGAGTACCTTCTATTCTTGAAGATAAAACAGCTTCTTGAGTAAATAAAGGAGATAATAGAACTTCGCTGTTTTCCATAGAAGATAAAAACCCATCATATCTTCCTAGCTCGGTTCTTGCTTCATGTACTAATGACGTTAATTCTTTATCTTCATCAATTCTGGGTGGAAATTTATCGTAGTGATAATTTATACTCATGATTTCCTTTGTTATTGTGTGATAGCTGTGCCAAATAAGCTAATAAATAAGCCAACAAGCTTCCCTGACTAATTATAAAGTATCCGAGAAAAATGAAATATAAGGAAAGTTAAGAAAAAGCAATAGTAAAGAAGCTATCTCAACTTAGTTTCTTTACTATTACGTATATACATTATTTTACCAAAGCATTACCTACAAGATCCTTATAGTGACTTACGTGTTTGCCAAACTTGCCATGCACACCCTCTTTTGAAAGCGAGTTAAACAAAACCCTTGAAAGCGCAATCTCAGTAAGCTGTGAGTTGTCTTCAAACACCGTTGCATCTTGGATATCTACATCAGGAGAGGACACCATAGCAGAAGTCAGTGCATTATTTTTAAAAGCAATGTATTTAATTTTCTTCACCGAACTCGGAATGTAAACTGTACGCAACTTATTGTTCATAAAGGCACCAGCACCAATAAATTGTAGAGAATCAGAATCTGAAAAATAAAGCGAAGTAATTTCATTATCCATAAAAACGCCATCTTCAATACGCCGTAGAGAACTTGGAACCCTTACTAAAGTAAGCTTATTATTTGAAAAAGCAAACGGTCCAAGGTACGTAATCGAGCGTGGAATACCAACAAAGGTAAGTTCATTCCTTGAAAAAGCATAGCGCCCAATGTGTTTTACAGAAAATGAAATACTAAGCGAAGTAAGCTTGTTGAGATAAAAGGCAAATTCTTCAATGTGCGTTACCGACGGTGGAATACTAAGCGCAGTAAGCTTATTACTAAGAGAAGGCATTCTTTCCAATATGAGTTACCGAATCCGGAATATTCACCGCAACAATTTTATTTTCCGAAAAAGCATAATTTTCAATTCGTGTAACCAAATAAGGAATATACACAGAAGTAAGCTCATTATTAGCAAAGGCATAACCCCCAATATAGGCAACCTCATTAGGAATACTAACCGAGGTTAGCTTCTTACCTTGAAATGCATAATGGGGAATGCTACTCGTACCCTGTACTACAATGAGTCGTCTCGTTCTACCTAAATTTGAAACCACTACCTTGCCAAGGTTACCAATTTTATACACGCCGTCAGGAGAATTTATAGCGTATTCGGCAAGCCCTTCCAACTGAGAAACAGTCAAGCCCCGATCAATAACAAAAAGAGACTGCGGAGTAATACGCGGCTTCCGTACAGCTTGTGCATCACTCGGCAAAGAATCTCCTCCAACAATTCCATGAATATTTTCAGCATTCGGAGGAGAACATGAATACATAAAAATACCAACAAAAAACATTACTATACACAAATACTTCATAATAGTTTCATTATAGTAATAAATGATTTTTTGTTGAAAAATTATAAAAAAATAAAAAAATTAATAAAAACAGCAGTTTATTCAAGAAAATTTTTTACAATCAGACACCAATGTTCCCAACAACAGAGAGAGATTATATAAAAACTCGTCCCTTTCAGCATTTTTTATACTTTATAGTCGGTCAGATGTGTATTAGTAGCGTACATTACTTTACCAAGGCCTTACCCGCAAAGTCTTTGTACTCCTTCACTTGGCCACCAAATTTATCATTCAGTTCATCACTGGAAAGTTTGTCAAACAAAGTTTTTGGCAGAACAACCGTAGTAAGGAAGGAGTTATCGGCAAACGCCAAAATTCCAATGCTCGTTACAAACTTTGGAATAACAAGAGACTCAAACATATTACCTAAAAAGGCACCTTCGCTAATGCTACTTACCAAATTTGGAATGATAACTGAAGTCAGTTTATTGTTTCTAAAGGCAAATCCTGCGATTTTGTCTATAGACTTTGAAATACTCACCGACTCTAGGGCATTGTCAGCAAAAGCCCACGCAGCCATAACGGTTACCGAATCGGGAATAGAAACCGAGATAAGCGAATTATACGCAAAAGCAGCGTATCCAATGTAGGTTACAGAGTTTGGAATGTCCACCGAAGTAAGTGCTTTACGACGAAATGCATTTCTAGGAATACGAGTAAGAGTACTCACTAAAGTCAATTCTCTCTTTACACCCGAATTTGACACAACAACCTTCCCAAAATCCCCAATTCTGTAATCGCCATCGGGAGAACTTTTTTCGTATTCAGAAAGACCTTGCAAATCAGCAACAGACAAGCCATTATTAACAACATCAGTGGGTTGTTCCACTACTGGCTTTTCAGTATCTGAAGTTTTAGGAACACTTTTAGATATTTCCATATCCGGGCTTTTCACGCCAAGCGTCTCCTCATCCGGGCTTTTCACACCAGATTTCTCAGTACCTGAATTTTGGAGCGTACTCCCAACACTTTCTGTACTAGGTGCTTGTGGAATCGCGCCCAATGTATCCTTTTCAACAGCACCATTATCAACTCTTTTAGTCTCAGCAGGAGGACACGAATACATAAAAATACTTATAAACAATATTAAAAAATACAAATACTTCACAACAACTCAATGTATAGAACATTTATCACAAACTGTCTAGTATTTTATAATACTTTTAATAAAAAGCATGCCACATGGCTTTAATTTGAATTTTTCGCTCATTAATTTATTTTTTCTTGAAATATCGAGTACTCATGCGCATTTTCCATCAAAAACGAACGCCCGCATGGAGAATAATGTTGCTATAGGGGGTCGCCTCACCCGTGCGAATTATCGCGCGCGCTGCATGCGTGAGCCTTTTAAATTCCTCGTGAACCACGTATGTAAGTGGAATATCTCCCACAAGAGCCTGCACGTACTGAGACTGCCTTTTGTTATGCGTTAGAATTTCCTCGGCGAGCGTGCATGCCTCAACGACCATTTCATCGAAGAGCATGTCGCATATTTCCTGAAATGTAGGCCTGCCAAGCGTCGTGGAAATATCTATTTTGTGCACCGAAGGCGGGATGGGCAAACCACAATCGGCAACGACCACGGTGTCGGTATGCCCCAGATGGGCGAGCACCGAAATAATTTCGCTGTTAAGTATGCCGTGCTTTTTCATATGTTTCAGTGTAGCAAACGCACAACGCAAAAACCGCCGTTAATTTTGCAATTCGGCAAGGTCTTCAAATGCCTGCAAAGACTGCGGGTTTGCCAATGCGTTTGCGTTTTTAATAGGCTTACCCATAACAACATCGCGCACCGCAAGTTCAGAAACCTTGCCCGACCTTGTGTGCGGAATGTCCGTTACCTGCACGATTTTTGCGGGCACATGGCGGTTGCTACAATGCGTTCTTATGCGGTTTTGCAGCGCGCTTGTCAAAGTCTCGTCAAGCGTTTCTCCCTCCTGCATTTTCACAAACAACACCACGCGCACGTCTGTCTTCCACGGCTGCCCTATGACCACGCTCTCCTCAATTTCGCAAAAGTACGCAACCTGCGCGTAAATTTCCGCAGTCCCTATGCGCACTCCTCCGGGGTTTAACACTGTGTCACTGCGTCCGTGAATAACAAAGCCCGTCTCGGTTTTCTCCACAAAGTCCCCGTGAGTCCACACGCCGTCAAACTTTTCAAAGTACGCAGCGCGGTATTTTTTATTTCCTTCATCGCCCCAAAAATAAATGGGCATAGACGGAAAGGGTTTCACACACACCAGCTCTCCCGTACCACGACTACGTGGCTTACCATCATCACCCCACACCTCAACCGCCTTGCCCAGCAC
This sequence comes from Cladonema radiatum, assembly GCA_025330745.1. Taxonomy (NCBI): domain Eukaryota; kingdom Metazoa; phylum Cnidaria; class Hydrozoa; order Anthoathecata; family Cladonematidae; genus Cladonema; species Cladonema radiatum. The sequence goes on along the minus strand of JANSTP010233324.1, from coordinate 23,669 downwards.
GGGGCCAACGAGTTCACCCTTGTGCACGGGGCTTAAGGGGTTACCCATGAGGAAACAGCCCAGAATATCCGTGCCCCCCGAAAGCGACGAGATATACACATTGCGCTTAATATTCTCGTCTATCCACACAAAGGCCTCCGCCGACAACACCGAACCCGTCGAGCCCAGCGTCTGTAAGCACCTGAGGTCGTGGGTTGCAATGGGCTGTATTTTTCGTTTTCTGGCAACCTCTACGTATTTGGCCGAGACCCCCATGAATGAGGCGCCTTCATCCTGCATGAAATCAAACAACGCAGTAGCAGACGGCGAGAAGGGCGAACCATCGAAAAGCAAAAGAGTCGCGCCACAGGCCATTTGCCCAATGAGCCAATTCCACATCATCCAGCCACAGGTGCTGTAAAAAAACACGCGCTGCCCTTCGCCTATGCCGCTGTGGTACTTACCTTCAATCAACACCGACAATAGTGTGCCGCCCACGCCGTGCACAATGCACTTAGGCTTACCCGTAGTACCCGAGGAGTACATAATAAACAAGGGGGCATTAAATGGCACCGGGGTGTACCGCAAGTCCCGCGCGCTGTAGTCCCGCAGGGCATCTTCCCAAGAAACCGCATTCCGCACGCGGCGTATATCGCCAATGTCACCGCCGTTTTCAAAGACTACCACGCGGCGTAAAGAGCCCACGTTCTTTGAAATACTTGCCAACTTCTCCAAGCTGTCATAGTACTTGCTGTGGTAATAATAACCCTGCGCGCTAAAAAGCACCGTAGGCTCAGTTTGCCCAAATCTGTCGAGCACACCGTCCACCCCAAAGTCCGGCGAACACGAAGTCCACACCGCACCTAAGGAACTCGCAGCGAGCATGGCTATGACAGCCTGCGGGCAATTGGGCACAAAGCCTGCAACGACGTCACCCGCGCCAACACCCTGGGCCACCAGGTACTGCTGCAGGCGCGAGACCTCAGCCCCTACCTCGTCCCAACTCATGCGCGCGCGTATCATGTCTTCGCTACGGTAAATAAGGCAATCTTCGGCGCCTCGTTTCCTTAGCAAGTTTTCTGCAAAATTAAGCGTGCTGTCTTTAAAAAACTGCGCGCCCTTCATCACATGCGCCTCGTCGAGTATTTTCTCGCCCCGGTGAGAAAACCGCACATCCAGGTCTTTCACGGCGTAGCGCCAAAAATCCTCCATGCGGTTTATTGAAAACGCGTGCACGTCTTCAGCCCTGCGCAAGTTAAGCCCGTAGGCCTCATTAAGCCCGGTAAGAAGGCGCCCATAGGCGCTGGTTTTCACAACATCCGGCGTAGGCCTGTGCACAACGCTACTCACAACTCATACCTTCCAAAGCAAAATACATAGGGCGCGTGAAGCCTAGGCTCATTCAAGTAAGTCCAGCTCTGCGAGCAAATGGATCTCTGTTCGCATCGCGATGCCATTCGTACTCAATAGCATTAGCAAGACATTCCGCGCTGCGCTCTCCAGTAAAACGAGCAACAATTGCCAACGCCATATCAATGCCAGCCGCAACACCTGCAGAAGTAACTACGTTGCCGTCTTCTATCCAACGTGCCTCCGGTACCCAGTCAACATTTTCTCCTTGCTTTATAATCCAGCTCCAAGCTTGCTTGTTCGAGGTTGCGCGACGGCCGTCCAACAATCCGGCCGCAGCAAGAACGCCTGCACCAGTACAAACCGATACTAGAAGTTCAATGTTCGAAGCCGTAGTCACAAGCCAATTGAGTAGTATGCGATTGTTCACCTGATTCCGTGTTCCTGGCCCACCAGGCACTAGCACAATGTCCAACGCAGATACATGCTCAAACGTGAAATCGACAACTACCCTGGGTCCCTGTGCGCTGGTAATGTGACCTTGTTCTTCAGCGACTACAACAAATTCAAAGCACTTATGCTCACCAAACACCTCTGCAGGGCCAAATACATCAAGCAATTCAAAGCCATCAAACAACACTGCTCCAACTTTATAAACTCTATCCATCATACTCATTACCGCCCCCGTACATGTATTATACCCTCATCACGGACTATCCCACTTTAGCTTTTCGGTAAGGCTTATGCAAGACGAGCTCTTGTTAGGTGCGGGCCGTGGAAACCTTACCCTTTCTGGGGTAGTGGTGTCTGTCAAGGTGTAAATAGTCTTATCCGCGGTGTATACGTTTTGTACCACGGAATCTAAGTCCGTTTCAATTTCCATTTCACAACTATAAGCGTAGGCCTCAGAGATCCGCGCCCCAAAGAGCCAGCGGTACATTACGCTACCTCATCCACACGCGTTTCATCATAGCGTGGACTCAAAACACGCAAGGTCTTGTGTATGCTTTTGCCCTTCAGAGCCTCCAAGGTTGCGCGAAACTCACGGTAGTACAAAAACTTTCTGTGCCACTCCTCGCCCCTGACCGCAGTAACCCACAGCGGAATTCCCACCGAAAGCAATACAGGACTCACTCCAAGAAACGTAGAGCCTAGAATTATCATCGCACTAGAGCCGCTGAGATCGGGCGTAGAATGAGACGGTGCGCGTCTCGGATGCTCGGGGTATCTCCATGAAACATCATAAGGATCGTTTGGAGTGGGCGTTTGGGGGGCATGCGCAGCGGCATTCATGCCTATACCTATAGACAGCATTACAACCCCGAGCACCATGGAAATTATCCCCGCTATAGTAGTCCACATGCCCGCGTCCCTTCGCAGCTTCAAGGCTTTGGCGTACTGGTCGTTGTACATCAGCATCATAGTTTCCAGCGGCACCTTGTTTCCATGAAACCTAAAGTACTTCTTCCCCTCTGCATGTACCACAAGCGGCGAATGCACCAGCAAAATGAGCAACAACACACTTAAAATTTGGGGCTGACACACTTAATGAAAAAAGGGCTAATCTTGAAAGAAGTAGATGAGGAAATCAAGATTAAGAAAAGAGCAAGTGAGGCAGTTACTAGAACACTTTGTAGCAGGAACACCAGCATGAGCAACAGCATACTTATGCGGTATACATCGTAATACTGCAAGAAAAAAGTACCATCAATTTCGAGAATTGATAACAAAAGCATTGGAAAAAGAACACAAAATATTTGAAGGAGAAATAGAGCTTGATGAAAGCTATTTTGGAGGAAGAAGTCGAGAACGTAGCGACAGCCGCTCCATGGAGGGAGCATAAAGGCTGCCAGGGAGGTATAGAAAATTTTTGGTCATGAACGCAGTGAATGCCTCGACACATCTATTATAAAAATTATGCGGAGAGAGACAAGCAAAACGCCATTTACAAAAATACAATGGACGCCCGCCCCAGGTCTGCGTAGCAGGTGGACAGCCGTGCCACGGATGGCACGCATTGGCTGCCATGGACGGAGGCCCGTGTAATAATATGGAACCGACATCAGGGGGCTAAAGGGGGCGCGAGGGATGGTATTCCCAAAAAACATTTTGATTTGTTTCTCAAAGAGTGTGAGTGGCGCTTCAATTATCGCCCTGTAGAAAACTTGTATACTACACTCTATACTTGGGTTAAAGAGGCGGGTTTAGCCTACTTTTAGCTTAAGTGTGCCAACCCCTTATATTTAGATAACAAAAATTATCTATCCTCTCGTTAACCTTTCCAAGTAGCTATAAGACTCAGTAATTTTCGCATTCGCTAATTGCTTTCTTCTAACTGCTTAAGAGCTTCGGCGCGCTTTGCGCGACAATCGTAGTGCACTTTGAGAGTGACAGCATATTCCATACACGCAGCATATTGAGCTTCAATTTCTGCTCGTGTTAGGAGTTCTTCTGCCACAACTGGAGAGATAAAAAGCGTTGCGCTAACCAAAGAAAGTGCAACCACAAGGTTGCGAATAGTGTGTCGTTTGTTCATGATAATTCCTCCACAAACATTAAAGATTTAAAATATTTTTATTATGTAAAATAAGAAATAAAAAGTCAATAGAAAAATAAGTTTATTTTGAAAAATTAATTAAATTTCTAGATTTATTTTAAAAAAAGAATCTTACACAAAATAAAATTTTCATGTGCGGGGCTTGAGGGTTGAAATAAATTATGCTACTCTATAGCAGAACAAACATATAAACATATCAAGAAAGGTATATATTTACAAATAATGAGCGAACGAAAAAATGTGAAGTTGGATTATTCTATAGCGAATATTGAACATGCCCAATGGGGACGACGTGAAATAATCGCAGCAGAAAAGGAGATGCCTGGGCTCATACAATTGCGCGCAGAGCATGGAAACAGTTTGCCCTTGCGTGGAGTACGCTTAAGCGGGAGTTTGCACATGACGGTACAAACTGCTGTGCTTATAGAGACACTTGACGCGCTTGGTGCACAGGTGCGCTGGGCGAGCTGCAATGTTTTTTCTACGCAGGACGAAGCTGCTGCTGCCGTAGTAGTGGGACCACATGAGCGTGGTGGCACGCATGAGGAGCCACAAGGAGTGAGTGTCTTTGCTTGGAAGGGCGAGAGTCTCAAAGAGTACTGGGAGCAAACATTGAATGCGCTCACGTTTAGAGGTGAAGACGGTGTGTTGATAGGTCCCCAACTCATGGTGGACGACGGGGGCGACGCCACGCTGTTGTTTCACAAGGGTGTGGAACTTGAACGCGGTAGCCAATGGGTGCGTGAAAAATCAGAAACCGAAGAAGAGAATATTATAAAGCGCGTGTTGCTTCGACGTTATGAAGAAGATTCGGAGTTTTGGACGCGTTCGCTTGCGCACTGGAAGGGGGTGAGCGAGGAGACAACCACAGGTGTTTTGCGTTTATATCAAAGGCAAGAACAGCATGATCTGCTTGTCCCTGCCATTAACGTAAACGACTCGGTAACGAAGAGCAAGTTTGATAACCTCTACGGCTGTCGTGAGAGTTTGCTGGACGGTATTAAGCGCGCGACCGACCGTATGATAGCCGGCAAGGTGGCGGTAGTGTGTGGATACGGCGATGTGGGCAAGGGCTGTGCCTCTGCGTTGAGAAACTTTGGAGCGCGCGTCATTGTAACGGAAGTTGACCCTATTTGTGCGTTGCAGGCCGCGATGGGGGGGTACACCGTTTCAAGGTTGGAAAGCGCGCTTAGTTTTGCGGATATTTTTGTAACCAGCACAGGCAACCGCGACGTAATTACCGTGGAGCATATGCTGGCCATGAAAGACCAGGCTGTTGTGTGCAACATAGGGCATTTTAACAACGAAATACAAGTGGACGAACTGAATAAACTCACGAGCAGGGGCGAAGTAAGCCGAGAGGAAGTAAAACCGCAAGTGGATAAGTACACCATGCCTTCGGGTAACAGTATTTACCTGCTCGCCGAAGGGCGCTTAGTAAACCTCGGCTGCGCTACTGGGCATTCGAGTTTTGTAATGAGCATGAGTTTTACCAACCAGGTGCTTGCACAGCTGATGCTGTGGCAACAACAAGCAACGCTTGAGGCGCGCGTCTATATGCTACCCAAAAAGCTGGATGAGCAAGTTGCGCAGTTGCACCTGCCTCACTTGGGAATAGAGCTTACGAAGTTGAAAGAACATCAAGCACGCTATATTGGCGTTTCACAAGACGGTCCGTATAAGACTGAAAACTATCGATATTAATAAATTATTTAGGAGCATAATAATGAAACATCTTTTTACCTCCGAGTCTGTGGGTGAAGGGCACCCAGACAAAGTCGCCGATCAGATATCAGATGCAGTGTTAGATGAATGCCTAAGACAGGATAAAAACAGCCGCGTTGCTTGTGAAGTTTTTACCACGACGGGTTGCGTGTTTATAGGGGGCGAAATTACCACCAAGGGCTACGTAAATTTTGATGCGGTAGCGCGCGACGTAGTGAAAAAAATAGGGTACACCAAGCTAGGTGCAGGCTTTGATTGTGAGTCCATGGCGGTTTTAAACGCCGTGCACAACCAGAGTGTCGACATAGCGCAAGGCGTCGACAAAGGGTCACGTATTTACGCCGGCGACCAAGGGCACATGTTTGGGTTTGCTTGTAATGAAACGCCAGAGTATATGCCTGCGTCTTTGCAGTGGGCACACGAAGTGTTGCGCTATGCGGCACAAGTGCGCAAAGAAAACCCCGACTTTGCATGGTTACGCCCTGATTCAAAATGCCAAATAACCCTTGAATACGATCATAAAACCATTACGAAAATACATACCGTAGTTGTAAGTCATCAGCATGATGAAACGTTTAAAGGAAAGCCCATTTCACACACATGGATAGAAAAGCAAATACGCGAAAACATTATAAAGCCAGTATTAGAACCCACAGGACTCTTGAAAAAAGACACCGTGTACCATATTAACCCGGCGGGCAGATTTGTCATAGGTGGCCCACACGGGGATGCTGGACTCACGGGCAGAAAAATTATTTCAGACACCTACGGTGGGGCAGGGCGGCATGGCGGCGGCGCATTCAGTGGCAAAGATGCTAGCAAAGTTGACAGGTCAGCTGCATACATGGCGCGCTATATTGCCAAGAACATAGTCGCCGCGGGGCTTGCAACCAAATGCGAAATTCAGTTGTCTTATGCTATAGGCATTGAAAATCCAGTAAGCGTCTCTGTTTTTACTTTTGACACCAATGCAGTTCCGAATTCCTCAATTATAAAAATTATTCGTAAGGAGTTTGATCTAACCCCGTCGGGTATTATAAAAACGCTCAAACTGCAGCGGCCTATTTTTGGTCAAACTGCGGCTTATGGTCATTTTGGGCGCACGGGCGATGCCTTTACATGGGAAAAGACCAACAAAGTAAAAGTGCTGAAGGCTGCTTTTTAACGTGCAGCGAAAACGAGGGTATGAAAAACGACAGAAAAGTACACGATATTATAGACACAGCTTTGTGCAGTGAAGGGGGCATGCAGCGTACGCGCTTTAGTATAGAAATTTATCCGCCGCGTAGTGTTAAAGGGCACCAAAAGCTGTTGGAAATGTTGCGGTGCTACTGTACACTTGGGGTGACGCACATAAACGTAACGGGAAAAGTCAACAAGAACCACGCTACCTTAGATTTGGTACGCTTTATAAAGGAGGCTCTTCCTCATGTCGTGGTGGTGCCACATATTGTGGGGTACAATTTGAGTGTGGTAGAATGCCGTAATATTGTACGCCAATATGAAGAAATGGGAGTCTCTAATGTTTTTCTTGTACGCGGTGATATAGAAGACGAGGTGCGCGTTGCGGACTGTGGATCTACAATGGATTTTCCGCACGCCTGTGACCTTGTGCAAGAAATAAAACGCACAAACCCGCACTTGTGCGTGGGTGTCGCCGGTTACCCCGCTGGGCATTATGAGCAGCCTAATTTTTTGCAAGACATGCAAAATTTAAAGCGCAAGGTGGAAGCGGGCGCGGATTATATTATCACGCAGCTATTTTTTGAAAACCGCGAGTTTGTAGACTTTGTCAAGCGTTGTGGAGTTCTAGGCATAGACGTGCCAATAATTCCGGGGCTCACGTACGTAAAGTCAAAGCAGCATATTCAGAAAATATCTTCTCTAGCACTGGGTTCGGTTATACCTGCAAAACTTTTGCAGCGCATGTATGACGCCCAAAACGCAGAGGAGAGCTACAACGTAGGCGAGGCGTGGCTTAACCAGCAAGTAGAAGAATTTGTAAGGGCGGCTGAGCCTTTGGTGCACTTTTACGTGTTTAATGTTATGCGGCCTTTTGCCGCCCTTATAGAGCGGCACGCTGCTTTGTAGCATCATTGGGGTAAATTCACAGTGCCAGCCCCCCCAAATGTTTAATATATGGTATTCTCATAATCAATATATAAATATATTAGAGGTATTTTATGATTGTGAAGGGTATAAATGGTAAATTTATTGGTGTAGTGATAGTGTTACTTTTAAGTTGTGGCCCATTGATAGTAGCACAAGAGAAACCTACTAAAAAAACTAGAAACGTTAAGATGTTGCTGGGGGTTAATCTTATGGGAGGATTGACATTCGACAAAATGAACACAGAAAGAGTACAAAGTGCCCCAGACGTTAAAGAGGTACGCTCTACATCGCTTGATGGAAGTTTATTTTCTGGACTAGGCAACATAGGCATAAATATTGGAGTAGAGGTATACAAGGTATGGGATATATACGCTACCGGAGCATGGGGTGTCGTAAATTCTGATCAACGTGCCGACTATCAAACATCGGGGCTGTATACTGATGGTAAAATACATTCAGCAAAAGACAAGTTCTATTTTGGCTTTCGGTATTTGGCAATGGGTATGGCAACCAGATATACCCTGTTATTTGGCAAGGCGAAAGTACACGGACTGTATTTTGGACTCGGGTTCAACGCGTTATATGTATACGATAAAAAATCTGTATATCAAAATGCATCGTTAGAGGACAGTTTTATTGAAACAAAGGACAGGTGGGGCACTTCGGGCTCTCCAGCAAAACATACGGATGCTGCAATGTTGAGTCCTATACAAAAAGGTGTATTCAAATGGACAGTACACGGTGATATAGGCTACTTGTATAGAATGGCAAGTATAGCGAAACTATATGTAGGATATCAAATACAATATCACATCAACTCGCTTTACGGAGATAAACGAACCTTCTATGTACGCGAAAAATCTAGTGATGCTACTAATAAGAATTCAATTATCAAAATGACATTACCCGCAACGTGAATTACACATCATATAATATTAGGGGTTGATTTTACGTTTTAGCAATAGTTTGTTAGCAGCTCTTCCACAGTAAGGTTACTTGAAATATTGAAAAGAGGTAGCTCCATCATGACATGATGTGTAACAATATGGAGCCGATATACGGGGGCATTAAGGCTGCCATGGATGGGGCAAATAAGTGCGCTATGGACGGCACAAGAAACGTTTGCTTAATACTCGGGGGGGGGGCGTGCCCCCACCACTACCAACATGTCTCCTTACTACCGTTGAAAGCCGCGCTTTCGTCTACAAGGCACACAACATTTTTGTGTAGCTTAAGGCATGTAAGCGGGTGCAGGGGCGAAATAGTATTGGTGGTTACCAGCAATTGTATGTGCTTGCGCTTTTTAACGCCATTGGCAAGCATGAGCACGGTGTCAGCCGCAAGTATGTTGCGTATGCCGAGGGTAATTCCGCCTGTAATGAGAGAAGCATTGCCTTGCGCCATGGGATGCGCGAGTGAGATTTCAGATAAATGCGTGTAATGAACATTAGCGTAAAACACCCTTGAAGGTTCGTTAAACCCAATGTGCCCGTTCAACCCCGTACCCAACACACACACGCTTATTTTCAAGCTTTGTAGAATTTTTTGCATTCGTGCACATTCAGCCTTTGTGTCTTTGCAGGCACTGTTGAAATATATGAAATTATCATGAGGAATATTCAAGGGTTTTATAAGCGTGTCTTTTATAAAGGCATAACACGATGAGGGGTGCCCAAATGGTAAACCACACCACTCGTCGAGCAAAACAATGCGCAGTCTATGTGGCGCTAAGCCTTCCGCCTTATACTTTTGGCAAAACATTTCGTACGTACGCTTGGGGGTACTGCCCGCCGCCGTAATAAACGTAACTTCTTTATCATTGAGCGCGGCTTCTAGCAGTATATCCGAGGCACAGTCGCTTAACTGGGTGTAGTCTTTGGTAATTTTATACCTCAGGTTTGCATTCATAACTATTTTCACTCCTGCAAGTTTGTAGTGGTGTTATGGTGCAGCGCATATCGCGCGCATCCTACGAGTTCTACGTGTGGCACGCGGCTTTGTACTAGGCGCGGGCATATGTCGCGTGGCATTTTTCTCTTCAGCATTGCCTCTAGTTCTTCGACATGCGTGGCGTGGTGACGTATTACGCCTCCGCCTAAAACAACAATACTTGGATTAAGTATGTAAGACACGTTAATAATATGCATGGCCAAGGTTTCAAAGGCTGCGCGCAGGTCACTGTGCTGATGTGGGGTGCCAATGTGTTTTTGTAGACTCTCACCTCCGATGATTTTTTCTAAACACGCTTGCCCTACAGTGGCTGTGCGCATCTCTTGTACGGAGCTCATGCAAAACGCAATTTCGCCCGCTAGGCCATGCGCGCCGCCGTACACTGCACCCTGTATTACAATGCCCAAACTTACACCCGTGCCAATATTGAGATACACTCCATTTTGGACGGATTGTAGAGAGCCCTTCCATTGCTCGCCTAGAGTCGCTGCATTTACGTCGTTTATCTGAAACACGGGTAACTGGTAATTTTGTATTTTTTTGATAATGGCGTTGAGCGAAAATGTTGAAGAAAAGTTTGTAGCATAGGAGGAAGACTGCGTGTTAGAGACAACCCAAGGCACGGAAAAACACACCGCTTGCACAGGGCCTTGTGCACGGGCAATGTGTCTTTGAACAACCTCGTATATAAAAGTTTCAAGATGGCTTTCTTCCTTCTTATAACACCGAATGTCTTCTTTTTCTAGGTTGAGAATATTCCCCAAATTGTCAACTGCGGCAATGCGAAGAAAACTACCGCCGAGGTCTACACACACTAGTACGGAACTCATTTTGACCTACTTTTTAAAGAAGACACATGCTGCTTTATAGCGGCTATTGCAGAACCGTGTATTATTGTTTGCGAGTATTGAATATCGGGAATGAGTGTGATATCTCGTAACTCTTTATGCAGTACAACTTTTTCAAGTGTCTTTTCTACTTCATCATGTAAATGATGCATGTGTTTTGCAAGATACCCGCCTATGTAAAATATGTTTATATCGAATAAATTTACCAATATCCCAACTAAATAGCCAAGTGTCCTAGCCTTAACATTCATGCTGTGCTGCGATTGCTCACATAAGACTTGTTCCACTGTTGCATTGGTTTTTGAATACGGAGAGATGATATTGCATACGTCAGACCCGAGGCCATTGTCGCCCGAGATTATGCTATTCTTAATCACTACCCCTATGCCGAGGCCTTCTTCGATAAATACATACACGCTCCGTGTTGCGTTTTTCTCACTCCGCACAACACTGGAGTGTACACAAACAACCGACTCGTTTTCGACAAAAACGGGCACATGAAGCAAATTTTTCAAGTCACCTTGAAGCGCAGCACCTTCAAAAATGGGGACAGTCGCCGATACTATGCGCTGACTTTTTTCACACATGGTGGCCGCTATAGGCACGGCCATGCCTATTATTTTCTTTCTCACAACTTCTGGAATGGCCCTGAAATACACGTTTTCCAATGCTGAGAAAAACTGAGGCAAGGAGGGAGGAATTGCAAAGTCATACTGCGCAAGCACGGTGGTATTCAGTTGCACGATATACAGTCGCGCAGTCTTGCACCTGTGCAAGTCTAATACACCAAGGTAGTATACATCTTCGCTTATAAGAAAAACTTTTACTCTAGGGCCCATGGCCTGAGACTCTTGTTTGTATTCACGCGCAATATTCCAAAGCAACAATTTGTTGCAAATAGACGAGACGGTGCCTGCACTTAAATCAAGACTGCGCGCTATCTGTTTGCGCGTAGTTTGCTTTCGTTCCATCGCAAACATAATAATGCGCAATATGTTGCGAAGGTGAATATCCGAAGTCGACTCTATATCTAAAAACATTTATATGCCTTCCCAATAGCTTATGTTTTGCTGTGCCAGTTTCATCATAGAAGCAAGGGGCATGCCAAATGTATCTTGTTCAAACACGACGAATCCGTCGTAGTCTATTTTTTTCAATACGCGTTTCACCGCTGGTATATCAACGTAGCCGCTTTCGAGATCTACCATTACCCCGTTTGAAAATATTTCTTCTGCTGACATGCCTTTTTGTTCAAGAGCCCTTTGTAAGTTTGTATCTATGTTTTTCATGTGAATGTAGGGAATTACATCTGCATGTTTTTGCAAAAAAGAACCGGGCTCTCCGCCACAGTAGGCGTGATGGCCTATATCAAGGCACAAGGGAATGCGTCCATGCGTGCTCTCGAGAAAGTTCAGTATTTCCTCTTCTCGTTCTATGCAAGTCGCGGCATGCGGGTGAAATAATACCGTACATCCCATGTCGCACGTACGAGCTTGTAGCTTCAATAAAACAGAGTAGGTATAATCCCCACTATCTTTCTTCCATTGCATCAAGCTCTTTGGCGTATAGTAGCCCGAGTCGTCCATGACTATTAAGTAGCGTGCAGAAGAGGCCACGAGACTATGCGCTACATGCAAGGCCTGTGTAAAAAAAGCATGGGTATCTTGCATAAAAAGAGCAAAAGGATACGCAAGGCTCGCACCGCACATTCTAAGTTTGTATTGCGATATTTTCGATTGCACCTCCTCGGCGCTCATGCCTAAAAATCCCCATGGCCCAAGTTCCGTCCATTGTATGCCAAGTTGTGAAACTTCTTGCAGGTACTGCTCTGCGCGTGGTTGCCTCTCATGTTCGGCATACCACACGCCCCACGCGCATGGAGCGGTTGCAATGGTGAAATTATGCGATGCCATGCTAGTCTGTCAATTTCCTCATTATTTTCTCAAAGAGCACAAAATCTTCAAGCGTATCTGCAAATGTTGTCTTGGGCGCAGCGTTGGTTTGCAAACACATATACAGATGTTCTAACTCGGCCATAAACGGGTCTATGTAATAGGGTCCATATTCTGTTGTGCTGGTATGGCGCGCATTGGAGCGCGTTACAACCAAGCTTAATGGTAGGTTGGGGATGTAGGGGGTATTGTAGCGCAGAGTGTATGAGCTTGCATCTGTGAGTACCTCTATTGATGCGTCAAAATGCACTACATTGTGAATAAGTACTTCATAGCTTAGATAAAAACTGCCGTAATCAAAAACGATGATAATCATCTCGCCATTTTTATGCACATGTGCGCTGAGAACCGCGCGGGGTACGCCAAACAACTCTCGCATGGCAGACAGGCTATGCGAGCTCAACCCAGTAAGTACCTGATATGCCCTCTGCGCGACTTTGTCAGTGGTACCACAGGCCTGTCTCAGCTGCGCAGCCAGCAAGTCTCTACCCTGTTTAGAAGTCTCTGCAGAAATATCGCGCGGGTAATGGAGGCGGTTGCTCTGCTTCATGAAAAACGCGCCTTCGCAAATTACATCGCGCATGTTCACGTATTTTATTTTCTCGTTTTCAATGTGTTTTTTGAGCTCCAAAAATGGCGGAGCAAAGCGTCGCATGTACCCTACCATGGTGCACAAGGACGGCAGATGCGCAGACTGCTGAACGAGTTTTTCAACATGCTCGCGTAGCAAACACAAGGGCTTTTCTACAAACACGTGCTTGCGCGCACCGAGGCTGTGCTCTACGTGGGCGTAATGATACTGGTCGGGAGAGAGAACAAACACAATATCCACGTCTTCGCTTTCAATGAGAGTATCTGCGCTTGAAAATAATTGTGGCACATTGTATTTATGTTCAACGTGACGCATGGTGCTTTTAGATACATCACATACTGCGCATATCGAAAACTTATGTCCCAATTTCTGCAGCACAGGCAGGTGTGCAGCCTGCGCAACTTCCCCAAGTCCTATTAATCCCACATGGTACTTTTTCACATTCCCTCCTCTGCGTTATTTATTCCCTTGCCAACCAGCCGCTGAAATTATGTAGTACTTCTGTAAAAGAAAGAATATAATAAAGGGAAAAAATATAACTACTACAGATGCTGCCGATAATTCGCCCCAATTAGCGACAAAATGCCCTCGTAAAAGCGGAATAACCTGTATCGCGGTATAGGTATCGGGCGTATACAGAAACAATAAGGGGAAGAAAAAATCTATCCAACTCCAGACAAATTGCAGGGCAAATACAGCTAAGAGCGCGGGATACAGGTTAGGCAAAACAATGCGAAAGAAAACCCCGAACTGCGAACACCCATCTATTTTCGCACACTCTTCAATACTGCTGTTTTGCGTGTGCATGAAGTTCATTATGAAAAAAGTAATCCACGGCAATGCGGTTACCACATGCATAATCATAACGCTGTAGAGTGAATTAAGGAGCGATAGAAAATTCATAATTTTGAACACGGGAATTGCGAGCATTTGAAAAGGCACCGACATGGTGCTAATTAAGACTACAACAAGTTGCGTCTTCAATGGAATTTTGTAACGCGCTAACCCATAGCCTGCTAAGCTTCCAAAAAACATGGCAATGAAGGTGCCCATGAGCGATAAGAACAAGGAATTCTTAAGAGGCCTTATGAGTGGAATAGTGGAAGTGAAGAGAACTTTTATATAATTATCGAGACTCATCGACAGAGGAGCGAGGTTCCACCAACCATGCACAAGTTCTTCCGAAGGACGCACGGAGGCAAAAAAAATGCCGACTATGGGTATCATCCACATAATTCCTATTCCCCACATACATGTGGTTTTTACAAGCCTTGCAAGCGGCACCGTGTTACTTTGCATGCTAATATTACAATGTTTCGCGCACATGATTTCTTATTAAAAACCCAATGGGGATGATGCACAGCAGCATCATGAAAACCGCTATGGACGCACCCTTTCCTTCTTCTAAATATTTAAACGTAGTTCTATACATTTCAAGACTCAAAACATTGGTAGCACCACCCGGGCCACCACCGGTAGATGCGTATACAATATCGAAGAGTTTCAACTCCCATATAAGGGACATTGCAATAATTACATAGGTTACTGGTTTTATGTGAGGAATAATAACATACAAGAGTATCTGCATGGAATTAGCCCCGTCCAGTTCGGCGGCTTGCACCACGCTTTTATCCAAGGTTGTCAAGGCCGACATGTAGAGTATCATGCAATACCCGGTCCACAACCATATGGAAACTAGTATGAGGGCGTATAATGCAAGAGAAGGCTTAGCAAGCCAGTTTACGTAGAGTGCCTTTACCCCAAGTGCGTTAAAAAACGCCGGCACAATGCCACCGCCTTGGGCAAACAAAAACCTCGCAAGAATGCCACCTATGACCATGGGAACCGTAACCCCTATAAATATAAAGGTGCGTATCACACCTCTGCCATAGACCGTGCGGTTCAATAACAAGGCAAAAACGGCACCCAGTATAATAGATGTCGGCATATGAATGAGAACCCAAATGATGTTATTTCCTAATGCCCCTATTCCTTCATTGCTAGAAAAAAAACCCTTAAGGTTAAAAAAATTAGGGTCGGAAAATAGCTCCTTATAATTCTGCATGCCAACAAACGCTCCGTCATGATAAAAGCTTGTTACAACGCTTTGCAACAAGGGCAGCACTATAAAAACAGCTATGAGAACTACCGTAGGTGCTATAAAAACAATTTCTAAAAACGATGGTTTATGAATATTCAGACGCATAGTAGGTCATTGCCTTAGTATTTACGCATCACACCTTATTGAAACACGCATATGGCTTCTCTTCCCGCTCATCGTTTTTTCGCGCGTGTTTCTTCAGAAGCACCTTGCAACTTCTCAAGCACTACATCCAGCGTAGTTTCGTTTGGCTTTGCCCAAAGCAAGGCAAGCTGATCCCACATAGTCGACTGAAACTTTCCTCCAATGGAGTCGTCTAAGTCGGGAACAACATGTACCGTATTTAAAAGAGCAAAAATATCTTTTTCACTTTGCGGATACACAGAGCTATCTATGCCAAGATAGGTTCCTATGCGTCCACCGCGTGAAACTTGAATCTCCTGTCCCTTCGTTGCAAGAAACGCAATAAGTTTTTTCGCTTCCTTGGGGTGCTTTGTATACTTAGGAATAAACCAAAAATCATTCCACAGCATAACCGTGTCTTGATTAGGGAGTAAAAACACCCCTCTGTCTGTAGCGGGCTTTACAATTTGTGCATCGGTGCTATCCCCCACAAACACTGTGTACTTTCCATTCCACATTGCCTTAAGTTGGGCTTCATACTCGTCCGGCTCACCGAAATAACCGTTTCTAATAAGCGGAAGAAGTTCTTTTGAAAAAATATTTCGCACCGCAACATCCGTCCACGCCAATTTCCCCGTACGAAGTTTGGTGTGCATGCGCCTCCCGCCAAAGGTCAAAATCCACGTTTCAACAATGCTGGTAAAGGTCCACCCTACGCCGCCCCCACTTGCAATAACCGCTTTATTATTCGTCTTTGCGCGTATTTCATCAAAAAACGCCCGAGTGCTTTTAAAGGACTGAGCACTCTTAATATTGTGTTTTGCAAAAAAGCTCTTGCGGTACTCAGGTACCGTAATACCTCCTACTCCCGGCACGCCATACATCGCGGAACCTACGGAAACTTCATTAAAAGCACCCTTTACAAAATCGCCTTTACGAATGACATCCGCAACCGAAAGCACATGCCCACGCATACCCTGCTCTCGAATATACCATGCCCATGCAATATCTATAACATCCGCAGGGGTTTTCTTAGACGCAAATTGCACGGACAATATCGTAGCTATATCCTCGGGCTTCGCCGTTTGATACTCAACTTTTATAGTGGGATTCTCTAGTTCAAATTGTTCAAGCACGGGCAAAAAACTCTCTAGCTCTTCGTTTACCCATGGAATGATAATTTTCAATGTAACAAAATCCGAATTATCGTCTTCCTTAGAACCTAAGGCACATACAATGGCGGGCGACAAGGCCATAATGCAAAATGCCACTATTATTCTTTTCATAATAACCTCCAGCAAAGTTATTTCAATACTTGAATTATATAGCTCGAAAAAACTGTTGTCAATCCATATATACTGATGTGAATTCAAGCAGCAAGTACAACAATGAAAAAGGGTGATGCCTTCACACATACATGTCCGCCACACAGAACTCCTAATATTTTGCTTGTGGTATAATTAATTATATGTCGGAAATTAAGTCATCTTTTGAAAAAGCAATGGAACGTTTTAAAGACGTAGAACCTAATAAGAAATCATTGAAGCGAAAAGAATATATTGACAAGGGCAAACTCCTGTGTGCGCGCGCGTTAGAAAACCCGCAAATAGACATAGAGCAAGAACTAACCGCATACTCAGAAGAAGAGAGAGAATATGTGCGCAATGGCTTGGGCGAGGCATTGTTATTGCAGATTAGTCTGCCGAGTAACGATGCGTTTATGGGACGCATTGATACGATTAAGACTATAGCGATGTCGCTCTCGCCTAACCCTGCCATGGTAGAACAACTTATAAAGCAATTTAGCAGCGTGTGCCAACAGTACCTAGAAGAGAATGCAAAATTTGCACAACAACTAGAGGCACAGCTTGTGCAAATTAACCAACAAGCGCAGGGTAACCCTGCTCAGGCACAAAGCCTTCAAGCACGGGTTGTACAAGCAGCGCAAGAGCAGCGTAAGCAGCTGCAAGAACACTTTGACCCCGCGGTGAAAAAGGTACGCAACCACCTGCGACAGCTGTGCGGTTTTGCGCTTGAGCGCTAGTGTGCATAAAGCCGCAATACGCAAGTCTTGCCTACACCGCCACAACCTTACGCTTAAAATTCATAGTTTTTCTCTTACTCATTACGTGCGCATAAAACGCGTAGACTCCTTGTGTACACTTAAAAAGCCGCGCACTATTAGTACATATGCAAATCTACAAAGCCCTGCATCCGTGATAAATACGCTCTAAACATCACCATTCAATTAATAAAAATAATAATTACATAAATTTTAATAAATATACTCATATTACTTTAATAAAAGGAGGAGGCATACTTACTGCATGCACATAGCCATTTCTTTTATATCTTCCAAAGACTGCTATTTTCCCAGCAGCTCCGCATTCTCGTTTTCCCTTAATGAGAGTTCCATATTTGCCCCGTCCATGGCAGCCAATGCGTGCCATGATGTCAGATCCATATTTATTACACGGATCTCCGTCTCTGGCACTCTATGCGTGCCATCCATGGCACGGCCGTCGCTACGCTCTCGACTTCTTCCTCCAAAATAGCTTTCATCAAGTGCTACCTCACCTTCAAATATTGTGTGTTCTTTTTCTAATCTTGATTTTTTCATCTATTCTTTTCAAGAATAGCTTTTTATTTCATTAAGTATGCCAATCCTGCTAAATTAAGCTTAAAATTACGCTAACCTCGCTTTCTTAGCCTATGTATATTAATGCAGAGTAGAGTTTTTTCACAAGGCATAATCGAAGCATGCATTAAAAGAATTTCAAAAAGCATGTCTAGAAAGTTTTATAAAATTTTTCCACAGCCATAAACTCGCGCGCAAACCCCTTATAAGCTATCTAAGGCTACTTACGTTGAATGAAAATTTGTACAATTTTAATAATTTTAATTTTTTATTATTGTATTAATTGACAAACATATTGTACAAAAAACTTTTTCTTATTATAATAAATACATTATGAGCATTACTAATAATTCATCTGGCATAACACTACGCATTCTCTCTTACGCAATGATACTAACTGCGACAGTATTGCTTGGGAGCATCATAGTGTTATTTTTCGATAAAGCCGTAATGGCAACTACGACTTTTATGGGTATGATAGCCACGTTTTTAGGTTTAGACGCTACAAAAGTACTTAAGGCAACATTTAATGCACCTAAAAATCACTTTAAAAAAATTAAAGCCTTTCGCTACGTGTTTTGCTTAGCCTGCATACTCACGCTTTACGTACTGTGTGTGGTAATAAAAAATCAACAAAATATCGCACAGGTCGCCACCATACTAACCAACGGTACATTTGGTATTATGACGCTGTTTTTAGGAGCCGTAGGGGGTAATAAAATACTCACTCCGCATGAAAGGAAATCAAGTACTACAACACCAGCAAGCAAAGTCCAACAGCCCGCATAAGTCAAGGGTGCAGTACCTTAACTGTTGTGCTTCACATACACATGGTGGTGGTCATGCGCATAAGCTGAAGAGTGGTCTAAAGCCCCTGAGTTACGCCTAACGTGCCGGTGGGCACAAAGGCACCAGAAGAAACATAAGGTTCAAGCAAGGTTTCAAAGTTTCCTTCTATAGTGGAAATTTTCCATGCACTTTCTTCTTTTTCAAGGTACATGCGCAGCACCGTATGAGAAATAAAGTCTTTGCCACGCCCCATTATGCGCACCCGCGCGTGGCGTTCTTGTCCGTTTCCCATGCGCACGCGACCTATGCGTACTTCGCGTATGCGGCCTGCGTATTCACGTGCCTTGGTTATTTGCCTACGAATCAGCACCAAGGAATCCGTGACGACATGTTCTTTCAATTTTTCTTGCACCTGCTTGTTGGTTATGTCGCGTACAAATGCACGCACGCGTTCTAACACACGACGCGTCACGGCACTTTGTGTTGCTTCGTTCTCAAGCACACCTATTATTACGTCATAAGGCGAATGCTCCTTGTACAACACGCGCACATTGTTGCGCAGCAACTCACTCTCGCTATCATCGTAAGGCAACGCTTGCATGGCAGATTGCCTCGCCACAATGTTAACCGTACCCCAAGAAAAATTCTCTTCTGCTTCTTGCGCCTGCGCCCTGCGCACGGTTATAAATTGCAGAGCAAAAAAGAGTCCTATGCTCAACAAAAGTGTTACGCATAGCTTAGAAAAGTGCTTCATATAAATTCAGTATAGTTACTTTGCATATTCAACAAAGCGTTATAGCAGAGCAAAGTAAAACTAACCATGGCACTTTGTAATCACAAGGACAATATTAAGCAAAAATTACGCGATACAATAATACATATTGTACCCTGTAAATATTATTCAGAGGACCATCATCATGAAAAAATTCGTACTTCTCATACTCTTATGCTCATGCCTTGCAATTGCTACGGCTCAGCTGCCGGCGCCTGAAGTCGCAGGCAAAACATTTATGTTCTTTGTCGAAGGTTTTTACGAAAAAGAAAACCCGTACGCAGGTTCTATATTTTGTATGAATTTAAAAAAAGACGGAACTTTTCATTATTACAACTTCACAAAAAAAGAATCGATGTTGGGAAAATACGAGAAATCAGTAAAACAATACCTCGAAGAAGGCATAACCATGGTTTATTTTTCCAATAACGACAATTTTAAATACACCATGGTGCTTGTGCCCAAAGACGAAAAAACGGGATTGTACATATACAGACAGAAAGATAAAAAGGCGATATCGGAAAAACCGTACTATCGCATCAACAACGGAAGATACATTATACTCGGTGACACTTCATTGGGAATATGCAAATAATTTTATTGCTTTAGATTATATGTTAGTGACATATAAACACAATTTTCCAGAATGCTTTTATTTGGCATCTTCTCTGGATTGATTAGAATAGCTCTGTTTTTTGAATACTCTAGCTGATCTCCATAAATGTTTCGAAACGATTGAACCAGCGTTGTTTTACAGTGAAAGAAAATTGCTATTTTATCTTTGCCGAATAAACCCAATCGCACTGTACTTCCTGCTTTAGTGGATGCAGCAATATAGCTTGGATCACCCCAACGCAACTCTTCTGATATCGGGCCAATACGATCATCAAATTCCGCTATGTCAAAAATCATTTCTCGAATGAGAATTAGTTTTTCACGTCTAACTCCCTTAAAATTTTGAAACTTTTCCATCACATCAGAATTCTCAAAATCTCGCATTTTTATTCTTCATTAGTTTTATTCATAATCGATACAATTTAAATACGCACTTGTCTACTGTATTGCATACACACGCATGTACGCACACGTCTAACACACGGCAGGTGAAGACAATAGGGGTGTGCCACTTAGTAGTCACACCCTCTTATTGTCACCTTGCATGCTCACGCAATAGTGCGAGCGAAACACACCTGCCCACTCGCACATAACATAACACATATGCGTACAATTACACCCAGCCCCGTGACTTTGCAACAGCCTTTTGCCAACCCTTCACCAGCCCTTCGCGTGTAGACGGCGACATGTGTGGCGTAAACTGTTTGTCCAAAATCCAGCGTTTGGTAATTTCGTCTTTGTTGCTCCAAAAACCCGTGTACAAGCCTGCTAGGTAGGCAGCTCCTAAGGCGGTTGTTTCGGTTATAGTAGGGCGGTAAACCTCAGAGCCTACAATGTCCGCTTGAAACTGCATCAAAAAGTCGTTAGCAGATGCGCCACCGTCCACCTTAAAGTTGCTCACCTCAACACCAGAATCTTCTACCATGGCGCGCACCACGTCTGCGCTTTGGTAGGCAATAGACTCAAGTGCCGCACGTATAATATGGTTGCGGTTAACCCCGCGAGTTAAGCCCACAATGGTGCCGCGAGCGGACGAATCCCAGTAGGGCGTACCCAGACCCACAAAGGCAGGCACAATGTACGTACCATTGGAGTCATCTACCTTAGTAGCAAAATACTCAGTATCCACAGCGTCGCGTATCATGCCCAATTCGTCTCGCAGCCATTGAATAACCGCGCCGCCAATAAACACGCTGCCTTCCAGCGCGTACTGCGTGGGCTCTTTTGCAACACTTGCGGCAATAGTGGTTAATAAGCCGTTGTTGCTTTGCACCGCCTTGTCTCCCGTGTGCTCCAAAATAAAGCAGCCCGTGCCATAGGTGTTTTTTATGTCCCCGGGGGTAAAGCAAGCCTGCCCAAAAAGCGCGGCTTGTTGGTCTCCGGCAATGCCGGCAACGGGCACACTTTTTCCACCTATGTTCACTTCAGCAAAAAGTGACGAAGAACACTGCACGCTCGGCAACATGGACTTTGGAATACCGAAGTAGTCGAGTATTTTTTCGTCCCACTCCATGGTATGTATGTTGTATATAAGTGTACGAGAAGCGTTTGTATAGTCGGTAACATGTACTTTACCCTCGGTCAAATTCCAAATGAGCCACGTGTCCACCGTACCAAAGGCAAGTCGTCCCGCCTTGGCTTTTTCGCGCGCTCCTTCAACATTATCCAGTATCCATTTAATTTTTGTGCCGGAAAAATACGCGTCTATAACCAATCCCGTGCTGTCCACAATGTACTCGGTCATCGCCGCGTCTTTTTTTATCTCTTCGCAAAATGCCGCGGTGCGACGGCATTGCCACACAATTGCGTTGTATATGGGCTTGCCTGTTTCTCTGTCCCATACCACCACGGTTTCGCGCTGGTTGGTAATGCCCAGTGCGGCAATGTCCTGCGAATAAATACCCGCAGACGAAATAGCCTCAGTCATCACTGCGCTTTGGCTTGCCCAAATTTCCATGGGGTTGTGTTCCACCCATCCCGCCTTAGGGTATATTTGCGTAAATTCCCTTTGCTTTACTTCAACGATGTTTTGCTCTTTATCAAAAATCAATGCCCGAGAACTCGTAGTGCCTTGGTCTAGTGCCACAATATATTTTGACATAATCTCCTCCTAAAAATATTTAAAATAAACTTATACGCCTAAGGCCGTGCTGGCTAAAGCTGCCAAAACGCCGCCAATAATTGGGCCTATGACAGGCGCGGTTAAACCGTACTGCCAGTCTGAATTGCCCTTGTTGGGAATGGGTGCCACGGCGTGAAAAATACGCGGCCCTAAGTCACGCGCGGGGTTAATTGCGTAGCCGGTAGGCCCGCCTAAGGATATGCCTATAACCCAGACTAAAAAGCCTACGGTAACCGCGCCCGCCCACGGAGGCATGCCATTTTCAGTGACGCCAAAGAGTATAACGCCCAACACCAATACAAAAGTGCCTATGATTTCGGTGATAAGATTCCAAAAGCCGTGGGGTATGCCCGCGCCTGTGGAGAAAGTACCTAAAATTTTCGCGGGCTCTTCGCACTCGTCGTAGTGCCTTTTGTACGCGCACCACAATACAAAAGCGCCAAAAAAGGCTCCGGCAAACTGGGCAGCAATGTACCCTGGGACCAAGCCCCAATCAAAACTGCCGCGCACCGCAACGGCAACAGTAACCGCTGGGTTAATGTGCGCACCGCTCTTCCAACCTGTCATAAGCACCGCAACAAAAACCGCAAAGCCCCAGCCCGTGTTAATAAACAAGGTTCCTGCGTTGTTTCCGCCTGTCTTGGGTAAGTGGTTATTGGCAACCGCCCCGCACCCTAACAGTACCAACACCGCAGTGCCAATAAATTCAAATAAATACATGATAAACCCTCCTGAGCATATTTTGTAATATAGTTTTCATTGTCCTCGTATAATGTAAACATGTCAATTTTCCAAGAAAATTGAGCCAATAGGCAACAAGCTATGTCGACAACTTGAAAAAAAGTTGCCCAGGAGAGATAAAACTTAGGAAATCAAGATACGATTAAAATAACCAAAAATATAAGAGGAGTTCTTATACTTTATGGATAACGTGAGACAAATAGCAAGCATAGAAGCCTCAATAAGGGTGAAGACATGTGAACGCACCATAGACCATGGTCTATACAGGCAAATGCATAACTTTTAAAATAGACGATATGAGTCGCCATGTTGTTATAGTAGAATCACCTACAAAGGCTAAAACAGTCGCAAAGTTTTTGCCGAAAGAATACGAGATTATTGCAAGCGTAGGGCATGTGAGAGATTTGCCGCAAAGTGCTTCTGATATACCGGCAAAATACAAGCCTTTTGAATGGTCGCGTTTGGGCATAGATGTGGATAACGACTTTGCCCCCTTGTACATCACGATTAAGGGCAAGGGCAAAGTAATAAACGAAATAAAGCAAAAAGTAAAGATGGCAGATTCGCTTATTCTCGCAACAGACGAGGATAGAGAAGGCGAAAGCATAGCCCACCATATAACGCAGCTAGTAAAACCGTCGGTGCCGGTAAAGCGCATGGTCTTTCATGAAATTACCAAAGACGCTATTTTGAAGGCCCTGCA
>JANSTP010233213.1:0-11317 GCA_025330745.1 Cladonema radiatum | reverse complement strand
AAATGTGTTTTTCGCTGAGTTAGACGTTTTTTAAAGCTTTTAAACATTGTTTGAGATAGTTTAGAACAGTTTAAACATTATCTAACATATGTGAAGCTAGTTTAAAAGAAGTTAAAGAGTTTTAAAACTCTTTGAGACACTGTGAGTTTCAATAAAACGGCTTTAAACGTGTTTTTAGCTTCTTTAGAAGTGCTTTAAAGCTTTTAAAATTACTTTGGTAAGTGTTGAACTGTTTAAACTGCTTCTGACATATGTGGAGACAGTTAAAAACCAGTTAAACATATTTAAAACTCTTGGCGGCACTGTTAGATTCAATAAAACGGCTTTAAATATGTGTTTGGCTTATTCAGACCTTTTTAAAGCATTTTAAGATTGTTTGAGAGAGTGTAGAAGTCTTTAAACTGCTTCTAACATATGTTAAGCCAGTTTAAAATCAGTTAAGGAGTTTTAAACTCTTCGAGACACTGTGAGTTTCAATAAAACGGCTTTAATCGTGTTTTTAGCTTATTTAGACGTATTTTAAAGCCTTTAAACTTCGTTTGAGAAAGTGTAGAACTGTTTAAACAGCTTCTGACATATGTGGAACCAGATAAAATGCAGTTAAAAAGACATAAAGCTTTTCGAAACTCTGTAAGATTCAATAAAGCAGCTTTAAATATGTTTTTGACTTATTTAGACGTATTTTAAAGCTTTTAAACATTGTTTGAGAGAGTGTAGATCTCTTTAAACAGCTTTTCACATATGTGAAGCCAGTTTAAAAGCAGTTAACCATCCTTAAAAACCTTCGTAACGCTGTTAAGTTCAATAAAACGTATTTAATTGCGTTTTCGGATTATTTAGACGTACTTTCAGGCCTTTAAACATAGTTTGAGAGAGTGTAGAACTGTTTAAGCAGCATCTGAGAGATGTGGAGTCAGTTCAAAGGCAGTTAAACAGACTTAGAATTCTTCACCACACTGTTATATTCAATAAAACAGCTTTAAACGTATTTTTTGATTATTTAGATGTCTTTTAAAACTTTTAAACATTGTTTGAGAGAGTGTAGAACTGTTTAAGCAGCCTATAACATATGTGAAGTCAGTTTAGAAACAGTTGAGAAGCCATAAGACTCTTTGTGACACTTTCAGATGCAATAAGACGGATTTAAACATGCTTTTGGCTTATTTAGACGTTTTTTAAAGACGTTAAACATAGTTTGGGAGAGAGGGTAGAACTGCTTAAACAGCTTCTGCCATATGTGAAGCCAGTTGAAAAGCTGTTACACAGCCTTGAAACTCTTCACGACACTGTTAGATTCAATAAAACGTCTTTTAACGTGTTTTTGGCTTATTTAGACGTATTATAAAGCTTTTAAGGATCGTTTAAGATAGTGTAGAACTGTCTAAACTGTTCTAACATGTATGAAGAAAGTTTAAAAGCAGTTAAACAGCCTTAAAACTCTTCGCAACACTGTTACATTCAATAAAACGGCTTTAAACGTGTTTTTGGCTTATTTAGACGTATTTTAAAGCCGTTAAACATAGTTTAGAGAGTGTGGAACTGTTTAAACAGCTTTTAACATATGTTAAGCCAGTTTAAAAGCAGTTAAGCAGCCTTTAAACCCTTCGTCACACTGTTAAGTTCAATAAAACGAATTTAAACGTGTTTAAGCAGCTTCTAACATATGTGAAGCCTGTTTAAAGGCAGTTTAACAGCCTTAAAGCTCTTCGCCACACTGTTAGATTCAATAAAACGTCTTTTAACGTTATTTCGGCTTATTTTGACGTATTTTAAAGCTCTTAAACATTTGTTAACAGTGTGTAGTAAGAGTGTGTAATAGCTTTCAATATATGTGAAGCCAGTTTAAAAGCACTTAAGCAGCCTTAAAACTCATCGCCACAGTGTTAAATTCAATAAAACGGATTTAAACGTGTTTTTGGCCCATTTAGACGTATTTTAGAGCCTTTAAACATTGTTTGAAAGTGTGTAGGTCTCCTTAAGCAGATTCTGACAGATGTGAAGCATGTTTAAAAGTAGTTTCACAGCCTTAAAATTCTTCGCGACACAGTTAGATTCAATAAAACTTCTTTTAACGTGTTTTTGGCTTATTTAGACGTATTATAAAGCTTTTAAGGATCGTTTAAGATAGTGTAGAACTGTTTAAATAGATTTTAACATATATGAAGAAAGTTTAAAAGCAGTTAAACAGCCTTAAAGCTCTTCACGACACTGCTACATTCAATAAAACGGCTTTAAACGTGTTTTTGGAATATTTAGACGTATTTTAAAGCTTTTAAACATTGTTTGAGAGAGTGTAGATCTGTTTAAACACCTTCTAACGTATTTAAATCCGGTGTAGGAGCTGATAAATAGCCTTAAAACTTTTTGTGACACTGTTTGATTCAATTAAGCGGCTTTTAACGTGCTTTTGGCTGATTTAAACGTATTTAAAGCTTGTCAAGATCGTTGAAGATATCGTACAACTGCTTAAAGAGCTTCCAACATATATGAAGCTAGTTTAAAAGCAGTTAAAGAACCTTAAAACTCTCTGCGACACTGTTAGATTCAATAAAACGGTATTAAACGTGTATTTAGCTTATTTAGAGGTATTTTAAAGCTTTTAATCATTGTTTAAGATAGTGCAAAACTGTTTAAACAGCTTCTGACATATGTGGAGCCAGTTAAAAAGCAATTAAAAAGCCTTATAACTTTTCAAGACACTGGAAGATTCAATAAAACGGCTTAAAATGTGTTTTTGTCTGATATAGACGCATTTTAAAGCTTTTAACATTTTTGAGAGAGTGTAGAATTCTTTTAACAGCTTCTAACATATGTGAAGCCAGTTTAAAAGTAGTTAAAGAGTCCTAAGTCTCTTCGAGACGCAGTTAGATTCAATAAAACGGCTTTAAATGTGATTTTGTCTGATATAAAAGTATTTTAAAGTCTTTAAACACAGTTTGAGAGAGTGTAGAACTGTTTGAACAACTTCTGACATACGTGAAGCCAGTTAAAACGCAGTTAAAGAGCCTTAAAAGTGATCTGGACACTGTTAGATTCAATAAAACGAATTTAAATGTGTTTTTAGCCGATTTAGACGTTTTTTAAAGCTTTTAAACAGTGTTTGAGATAGTTTAGAACTGTTTAAACAACATCTAACATATGTGAAGCAAGTTTAAAAGCAGCTAAACGGCCTTAAATCTCTTTGCGACACTGCTAGAGTTAATAAAACCGCTTTAAACGTGATTTTAGGAGATTTATACGTAATTTAAAGCTTTTAAATATTGTCTGAGAGTGTTTAGAACTATTTAAAGAGCTTCTACCATATGTGAAGGCAGTTTAAGATCTGTTAAACAGCATTAAAACTCTTTGCGACATTGTAAGATTCAATAAGACGTCTTTTAACGTGTATTTGGCTTATTTAGACGTACTTTAAAGCTCTTAAACTTACTTTGAGAAAGTGTTGAACTGCTTAAACAGCTTCTGACATATGAGGATCCAGTTAAAAAGCAGTTAAACAGCTTTATAACTCTTTGCAACACTGTTAAAGTTAACAAAAGCACTTTAAACGTGTTTTTGGGTGATTTCGACGAATTTTAAAGCTTTTAAACATTGTTTCTGAGTGTGTAGAACTGTTTATACAGCTTTCAATATATGTGAAGCCAGTTTAATAGCACTTATGCAGACTTAAAACCTTTCGCGACACTGTTAAGTTTAATAAAACAAATTTAAACGTGCTTTTGGCTTATTTAGACGTATTTTAAGGTCTTTAAACATAGTTTGAGAGAGTGTAAAACTGTTTAAGCAGATTCGGACAGATGTGGAACCAGTTAAAAAGTAGTTAAACAGCCTTAGATCTCTTTGTGACACTGTCAGACTTAATAAAACTTCCTTATACATGTTTTTGGCGTATTTAGACGTATTTTAAAGTAATTCAACCTTGCTTGAGAGAGTGTACAGTTATTTAAACAGATTCTAACGTATGTGAAGGTAGTTAAAAAGCAGTTAAGAATCTTTATATCTCTTGACTACACTGTCAGGTTCAGTAGAGCGGTTTTTAACGTATTTTTGGCTTACTTAGACAAATTTTAAAGTTTTTAAAGATCGTTTGAGATAGCGCAGAACTATTTAAACAGCTTCTAACATATGTCAAGCCAGTTTAAAAGCAGTTAAAAACCTTAAAACTCTTCGCAACACTGTTCCATTCAATAAAACATCTTTAAAAGATTTTTTAGACTATTTAGACGTATTTTTAAAGGTTTTAAACCTTGTTTGAGAGACTGTAGAGCTATTTAAATAGCTTCTAACGTATGTGAAGCTAGTTTACAAGCAGTTAAATAGCCTTATAAGCCTTCGCGACACTGTTACATTCAATAAAACGGCTTCAAACGTGCTTTTGGATTATTGAGACGTATTTTAAAGACGTTCAATATAGTTTGAGAGAGTGTAGAACTGTTTAAACAGTTTCAGCCATATGTAAAGCCAGTTTAAAGGCTGTTGAACAGCCCTAAAACTCTTCGCGACACTGTTAGATTCAGTAAAATGGCTTTATACGTGTTTTTGGCTGATTTAGACGTATTTTAAAGCTTTTCAACTTTGCTTAACAGAGTGTAGAGCTATTTAAACAGCTTCTAATGTACGTGAAGCCAGCTTAAAAGCTGTTAAACAGCCTTAAAGCTCTTTGCAACACTGTTTGATTCAATAAAACGGCTTTTAACGTGCTTTTGGCTGACTTAAACCTATTTCAAAGCTTGTCAAGATCGTTGAAGATATCGTACAACTGTTTAAACAGCTTCTAACATATATAAATCTAGTTTAAAAGCAGTTAAAGAGCCTTAAAACTCTACGCAACAATGTTAGATTTAATAAAACGGTATTAAACGTGTATTTAGCTTATTTAGAGTTATTTTCGAGCTTTTAATCATTGTTTGAGATAGTGTGGAACTGTTTAAACAACTTCTAACATATGTGAAGCCAGATTAACAGCAGTAAAGCAGCCTCGAAAGTCTTCATGACACTGGTTGATTCAATAGAACGTTTTTGAACGTTATTTCGGCTTACTTTGACGTATTTTAAAGCTTATAAATATTGTTTGAGATAGTGTAGAACTGTATAAATAGATTCTAACATATGTAGCGCCTGTTTGAAAGCAGTTAAAGAGCCTTAAAACTCTTTGCGACACTGTTAGATTTAATAAAACAGCTTTTAACTGGTTTTTAGCCGATTTATTCGTGCTTTATTTAGCCTTTCAACATTGTTTGAAAGTGTGGAGAGTTCCTTAAACAGCTTCTAACAGATGTGAAGCCTGTTTAAAAGCAGTTTAATAGCCTTAAAGCTCTTTGCGCCACTGTTAGATTCAATATAGCGGTTTTAAACGTGTTTATTTCTTATTTAGACTTACTTTAAAGCTTTTATACATTGTTTGAGAGATTGTAGAACTGGTAAAGCAGCTTCTAACATATGTGAAACCAGTTAAAAAGCAGTTAAAAAGCTTTGACACTCTTTGTTAAACTGTTAGATTCAATAAAACGTCTTTAAACATGCTTTTCGCTTATTTAGACGTATTTTAAAGCAGAACTGTAGAACTGTTTAAACGGTATCTGCCATATGTGAAGCCAGTTTAAAAGCAATGAAAGAGCCTTAAAACTGTTCACGACACTGTTACATTCAATAAATTGGGTTTATACGTGCTTTTGGCTTATTTAGACGTACTTTAAAGCTTTTCAACTTTGTTTGAGAGGATGTAGAGCTCCTGAAATAGCTTCTAACTGAAGTAAAGCCTGTTTGTTAGATTCAACAAAACGTCTTTTAACGTCTTTTTGGGTTATTTAGACGTATTGTAAAGCTTTTAAAGGTCGTTGAATATAGTGTAGAGCTGTCTAAACAGTTCTAACATATATGAACAATTTTGAATGCAGTTAAACTGCCTTAAAGCTCTTTGCAACACTGTTAGACTTAATAAAACCACTTTAAACGTGTTTTTAGCTGATTCAGACGTTTTTTAAAGCTTTTAAAGATTTATTAACAGTGTGTAGAACTGTTTAAACAGCTTTCAATATATATGAAGTCAGTTTAAAAGCACTTAACCAGCCTTAAAACTCTTCGCAACACTGTTCAATTCAATAAAACCGCTTTAAAAGATTTTTTAGACTATATAAACGTATTTTAAAGGTTTTAAACCTTGTTTGAGAGACTGTAGAGCTATTTAAACAGCTTCTAACATATGTGAAGCTAGTTTAAAAGCAGTATAACAGCCTTAAAACGCTTTGCGACGTACTTAAACTCAAAAAAGGGCTTTAAACGTGTTTTTGGTTGATTTAGAGGAATTTTGAAGCCTTTAAACATTGTTAGAGACCGTGTAGAACTGTTTAAACAGCTTCTAACATATGTGATGCCAGTTTAAAAGCAGTAAAACAACCTTAAAATACTTTGCGACACTGTTAAACTTAATAAACTAGCTTTAAGCGTGTCTTTGGCCGATCTAAACGTATTTTAAAACCTTTTAAAAATGTTAGAGACAGTCTAGGACTGTTTAAACAGCTTCCAACATATGTAAAGCCAGTTTAAAAGCAGTAAAACAGCCTCAAAACGCTTCCCAACACTCTTATACTCATTAAAACGGGTATAAATGTGTTTTTAGCCGATTTAGACGTATTATAAAGCCTTTCAACATTGTTAGAGACAGTTTAAAACTGTTAAAACAGCTTCTAACAGATGTGAAGCCAGTTTAAAGTCAGTAAATCAGCCCTAAGCTGCTTCCAAACCTTGCTAAACTCAAAAGAGGGCTTTAGACGTGTCCTTTTGACTGATTTAGACGTTTTTTAAAGCCTTTATACATTATTAGAGACATTGTAGAAGTGTGTAATTAGCCTCTAACATATGTGAAGCCAGTTTAAAAGCAATAAAACAGCCTTAAAAAGTTTCACGACGTTGTTAAACTCAATAAAACGCCTTTAAACGTGTTTTTGGCGGATTTAGACGTATTTTAAAGACTTTAAACATTAATAGAGACAGTGTAGAACTGTTTAAACAGCTTCTAACATATGTGAAGCCAGGTTAAAAGAAATAAAGCAGCCTTACCACGCTTCGTAACATTGTCAAAATCAACAAAACGGCTTTTAACGTATATTTGGCCGATTTAGACGTATTTTAAAGCCTCTAATCATTGTCAGACACAGTGTAGAACTGTTTAAAGAGCTTATAACATATGTCAAGCCAGTTTAAAAGCAGTAAAGATGCCTTAGAACGCTTCGCGGTACGGTTAAACTCAATAAACCGGCTTAAAGCGTATTTTTGCTTGATTTAAACGTATTTTAAAGCCTTTAAACATTACTAGAGACAGTATAGAACTGATTAAACAGGTTCTAACATATATGAAGCCAGTTTAAAAGTAGTAAAACGGCCTTAACGCTTCTTTACACTGTTAAACTCTATAAAACATCTTTAAACGTTTTTTTGTCTGACTTAGACGTATTTTAAAGCCTTTAAGCATTGTTAGAGACAGTGTAGAACTGCTTAAATAGTTTGTAACATGTGTGAAGGCAGTTCAAAAGCAGTAAAACAACGTTAAGACGCTTGGCGACAGTGTTAAATTCAATAAAGTGGTTTTAGAAGTAAAATGGCTGATTTAGACGTAACTTAAATCTTTAAGCATTGTTAGTGACAGTGTAGGACTGTTTAAAAAGCTTCTAACATATGTTAAGCCAGTTTTGAAGCAGTAAAACAGCCTTAAAACGTTTCACGACGCGGTTAAACCCAATAAAACGGTTTTAAACGTGTTTTTGGCTGATTAAGAAGTATTTTAAAGCCTTTAAACATTAATAGAGACAGTTTAGAACTTATTAAACTGCTTCTAACATATGTGAAGCCAGTTTAAAAGCGGTAAAATAGTGTTAAAACGCTTTGCGACACAGTTAAACTTAATAAAACGGCTTTAAACGTGTTTCTGGCCGAATTAGATGTTATTTAAAGCCCTTAAACATTGTTAGATACAGTGTAGAACTGTTTAAACAGCTTCTAACTTATGTGAAGCCAGTTCAAAAGCAGTAAAATAGTCTTAAGACGCTTTGCGACACAGGTAAATTCAATAAAACTGCTTTAAACTTGTTTTCGACTGATTTAGACGTATTTTAAAGCCTTTAAGCATTAATAGAGACAGTGTAGAACTGTTTAAACAGCTTCTAACATATGTGAAGCCAGTTTCAAAGAAGTAAAGCAGACTTAAACCGCTTTGCAACACTGTTAAATTAAATTAAACGGCTTTAAACGTAGTTTTGGTTGATTTAGAGGTATTTTAAAACCTTTAAACATTGTTACAGACAAGGTAGAACTGTTTAAGCACCTTCTCACATATGTGAAGCCAGTTAAAAAGCAGTAAAATAGACTTAAAACTCTTTGCGACACTGGTAAATGCAATAAAAAGGCTTTAAGCGTGTTTTTGCGTCATTTAGACGTATTCTAAGGCCTTTAAACATTGTTAAAGACAGTTTACAACTGTTTAAACAGCTTCTAACATCCGTGAAAACAGTTTCAAAACAGTAAAATAGCATTAAAACGCTTCGCGACACTGTTAAACTTAATAAAGCGGCTATTAACGCTTTTTTTCGCTGATTTAGATGCTAATTGAAGCCTTCAAACAACGTTAGTGACAGTGTATAACTGCTAAAGCAGCTTCTAACTGATGTGACGCCAGTTTAAATGCAGTAAAACAGTCTTAAAACGCATCGCGACACTGTTAAAATCAGTAAAGCGGTTTCCAACGTAATTTGGCTGATTTAGACGTATTTTAAACCTTCAAACATTGTTAGTGACAGTGTAGAAGTGTTTAAAAAGCTTCTAACATATGTTAAGCCAGTTTAATTGCAATAAAACAGCCTGAAAACGTTTCACGACGCTGTTAAACCCAATAAAACGGTTTTAAACGTGCTTTTGGCTGATTTAGACGTATTTTAAACCCTTTAAACATTAATAGAGACAGTGTAGAACTGATTAAACTGCTTTTAACATTTGTGAAGCCAGTTTAAAAGCAGTAAAGTAGCCTCACAACGCTTTGCGACACAGTTAAATTCAATAAAACTGCTTTAAACGTGTTTTCGGTTGATTTAGAGGTATTTTAAAGCCCTTAAAAATTAATAGAGACAGTGTAGGAATGTATAAACAGCTTCTAACATATGTAAAGCCAGTTTCAAACAAGTAAAGCAGACTTAAACCGCCTCGCGACACTGTTAAATTAAATGAAACGGCTTTAAACGTAGTTTTGGTTGATTTATAGGTATTTTAAAACCTTTAAACATTGTTACAGACAAGGTAGAACTGTTTAAGCACCTTGTCACATATGTGAAGCCTGTTAAAAAGCAGTAAAATAGCCTTAAAATGCTTCGCGACACTGGTAAATTCATTAAAACGGCTTTAAACGTGTTTTTGGCTGATGTAGACGTATTTTAAAGCCTTTAAACATTGTTAGACACTGTGTAAAATTGTTCAAACAGCTTCAAACATATGGGAAGCCACTTTAATTGCAGTAAAACAGCCTGAAGACGTTTCACGACGCTGTTAAACCCAATAAAACGGTTTTAAACGTGTTTTTTGCTGATTTAGACGTATTTTAAAGCCTTTAAACATTAATAGAGACAGTGTAGAACTGATTAAACTGCTTTTAACATATGTGAAGCCAGTTTAAAAGAAGTAAAACGGCCTTGAAACGCTTCCCACTACTGTTAAACTAAATAAATGGCTTTGAACGTGTTTTTTGCTGATTCAGACGTATTTTAAAGTCTTTAAAAATTGTTAGAGACAGTGTAGAACTGTTTAAACAACTTGGAACATATGTGAAGCCAGTTTAAAAGCAGTAAAAGAGTCTTAAAGGGCTTCCCAACACTCGTAATCTCTATAAAAGAGCTTTATACATGTTTTTGGCTGATTCAGACGTATTTTAAAGGCTTTAAACATGGTTATTGACATTGTAGAACTGTTTAAACAGCTTCTAAAATATGTGAAGCCGGTTTAAAAGCAGTAAAACAGCCTTAAAACGCTTAGCGACACTGTTAAACTCAATAAAAAGGCTTAAAAACGTGCTTTAGGGCTGATTGACACAGGGAAAATTTCTTCATTCCCATGAATGGGAAAAAGATGGGAATCTCCCATCAAAATCCCATTAAATAGGAAAGTGAAACATTTCCCATGGTTGGGAAAAAGATGGGAATTTTATTCCCATTATGTTCCCATTTTAAATTCTATGGGAATTCCCATTCTTTTCCAATGTATGGGAATTCCCAGACTGATTTCCCAGAATTTTCCCGTACTTTATGCCCTGGATATTCCCATCCTTTTCCCATGAATAGGAATCTCCATACCGATTCCCATTATTTCCCCATATTAAATTCCATGGGAATTCCCATCTTTTTCCCATGAATGAGAATCTCCACACCGATTCCCATTATTTTCCCATTTTAAATGCCATAGTAATTCCCACCTTTTTCCCATACTGTATTCCATGGGTATTCCCAGTCTATTCCCATCTGTGGGAATATCCATACCGACTCTCATTATCTCCTCAGACTGGATGCCATGCTGTACCGCGCAAAAGAAATGAAAATTGTTATCCCAATAATTTCCTGTGGCTCGGAAAAAATCTGCTTCATTAATGGCCGAAGAATGGACGCGGTTTTCACAGGAAATTAAGTAAATGAGGATATTAGTGATTTAAAACTGCTAATATTTCATAATTCAATCAGCGTTATACGTTAACAGCAATCAAATATAAAATAGAATACAAGCGGGCAACCAACAGTTCCGTGATAAAGAAAACGATAAGCATTGCGATCCATACGATCGCCTTCGTATCGTTGAACTCAGTGATGTAATGTTAGTTTGAAGTATCATTATCTTATTGTAAGTATGTTCGTTTTAAAATTCTTCGCCTTGCTTTTACGTTTCACCTCCGTAAATTCCTTCATTTGGTATGATCGGCTTCGGAGTTGGTGGGCTAGGTTGATGCTTTCATCTAAAAAAAATGCATCAATAATTTACATAATAGACGATGGGGAGAAGTTACAGTACATTTCAATCAGAATCTTTCATAAAAATTGTTATGAATTATAGTGCTGGAATTATAGAACCGTCTGTGCAGATCGAATCGTTGGTAAAAGTGCTTAAAATGACAGGCTGTCAACGATCAATGGCCGTGGCAACATACCATTGACTACCATACCTTCGAAGAAATTTGACCGTCCATTGTGAAGTACTTACTTTAAGCCCCAATGTAGATGTCTTAAAAATTTCAAGCAACCTGGAATCAAGAGAGCTTTCTCTAATCTGTAAATACGTACCAAAAATACACACA
>JANSTP010232991.1:0-11318 GCA_025330745.1 Cladonema radiatum | reverse complement strand
ACCCCTACTTTTAAAGGCAGCTTAGAACAAAAGAAGGAAGTATTCGACACATACAGAGGAACTAATCTATTACCTCCCAGTTACGAAGAGGCAATGGGAACAAAGACATAACGGATTTCCTTACAGTTTGAATGAAATTGTTTGTAACTACATCCTAGTATCATAGAAACATAAATTAATTAATTGTAAAATAATATTTTATTTACTTAGGTGTGTAAACATTGTTGTAAAATATATCCTCAATATCCTAGCAATTGCAATAGTTTTATTATTTCTTTCCATCCTAATGTTATTTTAGATCCCATTCTTCTTTCATTTTAATAAAAGACCCACTACACTTTTCGAAATTTAATAACAAAATCAAAAATGTCTGTATTCGCATACTCTAAACTTAAAACTTTACCAACAGGCGGATACTACGCTCAGCTGTATGTCAAGGATCATCTCATATTTCCGGAAAATTCCGTAGCAATTTTATTGGCGTGCTACGACTCGGCGTGCTGCTACAGTTTTTCGCAAAATATCCTGTTTGGACCGGCAGAACTTAGTAGAATAAAGATCACGGTGCTGGCAAAAAACAAATACGACCTAAAGAAACCACTTGGAAGGTTGTTCTTTGTTCCACAATCTGGTGCCGATAGTACAAGCGAATCTACCACATATTATAGAACCACAAACGGTTCTTAGTATTCAAATTCCAGCACCACGATGTCCGAACAATTACATCTGTCTGTTTGTACCGTGGCACACCACCCATCTATGTTCGCCGATTAAAAGAGGTTGCGGTATTACTGATATAAACTTCTTCAATCCTTTGAAGAAAAAACAACATATTTATCAGGAAGGAACTCTGGGATGTTGGCTTCTAATCAAAAAAACATTGTTAGGGGTTTGCGAAGCGTTCTGCCTGGAACACGATTTAGCTTTGCAAGCTAAAAAAGATTTCAGATTTCAACTAGAGGCCAACATCAAGTCGTCATTCGATAGTTTTCTGCTGATATTGAATGAAGTAGAAACGTCCAGCGTGGTAACCATGAATAACGCCGTATGCACCCTTATCGATGGAGTTTCTGTAAGCAAAATTATATTAAGTGGCTATAGCGCAGCCGACAGAAAGATTCCTAAGGGAAATGTCATAACGACAGCCGTCGGCATAGACATAATAAAACCAATCATACACGTAAACCTAGAATCAGACTCTGAAATTGAGGAATAATAAAAAATATATTTTGTAATTATTTCTTTTATAATTCATATATTTTACTGTTAACATTGTAGTCAATAGCATCAAATATTTTATAATCTCTTAAATTTACATTATTTCTTATTAATTTCTCTTCCCCTAAACCCATGTGTCCGTCTCTATAAGTCTCATTGAGTTCTGTTGGAAACATGCCTATGAATATAGAATATTTCTTAATAGTCTCCGGATTTGAAATAACCTTCGATACTTTAAATGATTCGTGGTCACAGTTATATTTTTCTGAAAAAATTATATTATTGTCTTTATCGAATGCCTCAACATATGCGAAATGACCAAATCCTAGTCTGTCTTCCATTTCTGATTGAAAGTAAAGGACGTTGTAGTCGGAACGTCTTGGCGTCACATTTTCCACGACATACGTTCTTTTGCCACAATAATCTTTGAACGCGTCGAATTTATCTACGACATATAAAGTATTATCTGTTAGCTGTTTTGTGTAATCACGAACTGCTTTGGTCACTTCGTTAAAATCTTTTTTGTTGAGGTCGTCGGAATCATATTCGTCGTATACCGTCAGAACTAACTCGTCAACTTTTTCGACGTCTCTCACCTTCAAAAATTTTAAATCGAAAGTATATATTATACCCATTGCAAGTTCAATAAGTTATTATCGACACCTAATTTATGGGCGTATTAAACAAAAAAGTATAAAGAATCCATTGTTCGTTTTAAGTGAATCCCATTGGTCGTCGGCTCTAATCCATTGTTCTCAATCCTGAAATATGATTGGTCGATTACAATTTCACACCTAAGTGATATGCCCATATATGGACATACTTTCCTGTCTCACCCAGTCTGCCTATAAATATAGGTGTCTTTCGCTTTCACGCCCTTTTTTTCAAGAAAAATTCATTTGCAAAAAATTCCCGGAGGGTCAACAACGAATAAGCTAACACAGAAAATGACCGACATTTATAAATAATCGTGCGCACCATGTAAAATCTAACCAAGATGATGATTGCGACCTAGGTAACATTCAGATGATAAAATGCGTACTATGTTATTTTCATCATTTGCGGTCTAGGTTATTTTCGAAAATCGAAAATGACAATGGTCGCAAATCGAAAAAACTATTCTCGGTCAAAACCCTATAAAGTCTAATCTTAGATTTGCGTACGAGGTTATTTTCATTTTAAAATTTGCGGTCTTTGTTGTAATGAAAATAACCTACCTACCAAAAAGTGGTCTTTTTGCGGTCAAGGTAACATTAAAAATGACAATAGGCGCAAAAAATAATCTGAATGTTACCTAGTCGCAATCATCATCAGTCATCGCTTCCGATAGCCGGTTCTTGTTTGTTGGTAAAACCTCCGGACGCTCTGAGGTCGATGACAATCGGAAAACCTTTGCATTTCGTCGGTTTACCTGTGGTTGCATCCAACTTTGGTGTTCCCTCTGGATTGGATTCAATTTTATCTTGAAGTCTGCTGTCCCAGTATTCTTCGAAACTTGGGATTCGAATATTGATATTATTATTGCGCTGACTGTAAACATTATTTTGATTAAAGGATCCACCACAAAGATAACTCACGTACCATTTGTATATGGTTTTTTTATCGTCGTTGTTGGTCAAATCTAATTTGTAGGTGATTTGATTTCCCATATGAGAGAATCCACTAATATCTAGGGTTTTGGTTAGTTTGTTTGCTTGTTCGATATACGTATTTGTGAAGTTTGTATTACTTTCAAACGTATCTCTGTCAATTAGGGAGAAAATAATGTGTTCGTGTTTTACTCCTACGTGAGGTAGTACTGCATTCAATGATGTAGCTCCTGTTACTGTGGATTCAACATGAGTATAATATTCAATACATCGATTGAGTCTATAACTTCTTAATTTCGATAGGATGGTTCTGTATGTATCTTTTGCAGGAACAGTATATTCGATGTAGCCTATTCTAAGGTATGGTGCAGAGACATAAGACCATCTTCCTAAATCTTTAGTATTGGCTTCTTCGGGTGTTACTTTATCATCTAATCCTTCATAGTAATCAAATAATTTTCTTGTATTTTGTTCTAGATTAATTTCTAAATCAAATACAAATTTTGAGGGAAGCGGTTCTTCTGCTCTGAAAAAATTACAGTAAAATGCCAAAGGTATGCTGTAATAATATCCGTTAGGACTAGTTATCAGAGTGCCTATGTCGGCAGAAAAGCTTGTCATCCACTTGTCTTGCTCTTGTTCAGATTTTTTATAACGTCTTTGTAAATTGGCTGGATACTTTCTTGCCGAAGTATTCAGCAGTTCAGAAAAAATGTGTTTTTGAGTCGGGTTGATCTTGTCGAGCAGTAGTTGAGATTCTATGGCAGAATAACCTTGGGTTTTACTTAGTTGAGTCGATTGGTGCTTGACAGTGATCTATTTAAATAATCGTCCCCAAAAGTTTGGTTTAGGCATGATATTAACGAATTCCGAATAAGCTATGCCTTTTTCGTTAACAAATTTTACTATCGCGCCTTTGTCGTCAGTAAACTTAATTGGCATTATTAGTTCACAACAGACAGGCAAAATCATTTGGTTGGGAGTGTCAGGCTTTACTCTAAATTTCAAACTCTGTTGATTGGAGTAAGGGGAGGTAGTATATACATTAAAATAATTATTAGTTGTTATTTCACCTTGAAAATTCTCTTTTAAAAATCCTGGAAAAGTGCTTACAAGTGTGTCATCGTCAACGGTGCCATTTTCTATAATATTAGAAACTCGTTTACTAAGTTCTATAGCATCATTTTTAGTCATTGGAAAATCCGTGACACTCTTCATCGTTAATTGATTCGATGTATCCATCATGGAATCAATGTTTAACTGTTTTGTTGTCGATGCCATTTTTCTTGTTCGATACGAAATCTATTGTTTTCTATTCTTTTTATTTTTGAAGGTATTGATCGATTATATTCTTCTTCTTCTTCCTCTTCTGAATCTTCTTGATCTGAAAACGTCATTGATGGAATTTTACGACGTCTATTTATTCTATTTTTTGGCTGTTGTTTGCGTAAGGATTTCAACTTATTCTTCTGTCTTTCTTGTTCAAGCAGCATTTGATAACGTTTTAATTCGTCTTGAGATTTCTGCTCCCTTCGTTTCATTTCGATCCCTTGTAACTTTTTCATTTCGCTGCTAATATGTTGGTATTGTTTAGTGTAATTCTTAGTTTGAGTATCGAATTGATTTTTCAAATCATTAAGTTGTTTTTCTTTTAATTCAAGCTGTCTCTCTACTCTTAAGCGATGGTTACGTTCTTCGTTAATAATTTAAGAAATCTCCTTCTGCAAATAAGCAGGATCAATTACCATTCTTCCCTTCATTTTGCTAAATATACGCTACTGAAAACAAAAGGTTGCTTCTTTTTATCTACGAAATTTATAAGATTAAGATTTTCGTCTAAAAATCTCAATTCAAAGTTCTTTAATTCTCTAACGTTATCTAGTTTTATATCATTTGCCAGGCCTGCTCCTCTAGACCAATCTATGCCAGGCTGTAGAGTTATTGTAATGTAGTCATCTTCCTTCTTACGTATATTCCAATCTTTGATTTCGTTCAAGTTGATATAAGAAATTATTTTAACTTGCTTTTGATTTATGTAATCGTAGGGCTGCGATAAAAAATTACTGGCAATGAAAATCATACTGATGTCAGTTGCTATCTTTGTAGGAATTTT
This sequence comes from Cladonema radiatum, assembly GCA_025330745.1. NCBI lineage: Eukaryota > Metazoa > Cnidaria > Hydrozoa > Anthoathecata > Cladonematidae > Cladonema > Cladonema radiatum. Next base: position 6,398 of record JANSTP010232991.1, on the reverse strand, counting down.
TGCGTAAAGGGGTCTTATTCTAACTTGGGAATTAGGGTTTCTTCTTATAGCATCTTCAAAACTGTCAAAGACTTTGTTTTTGTCTATATGAATAGGTACGGGATTTGATTGGAAATTAGAAGCATTTTCGGGTTGAGAAAATCCTAATTTCGTTTCATATAATGGATTCCTTCTCATCATTGCCATTTTATCGTAATAATGTTGTGCACTACTGTATATTATCAAAGCTAAATGTTTTGCTGGTAATATCTTTCCTTTATGTTTATATTGTTTGTAAGGATTTCCACCAGTACTGGCTATGACGAAATCAAATCGTGGTAAAAAAACTTTGTCGGCGAATGTAAAACTTAATGTATTTTCGTCTAATGCGTTAACGTATTTATAATCTCCTACGCTATCGTTAATACTTGGTTTTCCACCTCTATTCAATACGAAGGAACCTATGACTTTAGAGTAGTCATTAGTAAAAGTCAAAAACGCACCCTTTGCAAAAGTTTGATAACAAAAATAATCTTCTGTAGAATGTGTAGGTATGGGAGTTGGTTTGATGTCTCTATATTCAAAATAGTTTTCACTACCAAAAGCTTCTTTTAGACCTAAAGAAGTAGATTTAATTGGGTTTTCATATCTCGATCCACGCCACCAGTCAGCCATAAATTTTGCACCTATGTCAATGGGTTTTTTGAATAGTTGATTGGATAAAGTTAGTTTATCTCCCTTTACATTTTTGAAATATCCAGCATTGGAACTTAGATACCATTGATAGACTTCTTTTGCATATTTTATACCTCTGCAAAATGATTTCAATTTCTCCCCTTGTTCACCTCCACACAACCAAAACATTATCAAATCAGTATTGTAAAAAAATTCCGAAGTAAGTTTCACCTCCCTATTGAATACAATTTCTGTTATAGGATCGTTTTCGTCTTCACCGTCGAATTTTTCTTTGAATTCATTCCATGTTACTTTGGAGAAGGTCTCTCTTACGTATTTATTGTATACGTCTATTAATTTGTATTCGTTTTTGGCGTAATTACTTCCTATCTTAAAATTAAAATAAAACGAATTCAAGAAAACATGAGCAGTATCCTTTTTTAAATAGATAGGTTTATTTTTTTTGCCCGTCATATACTCAACTTGATCCTTCATCTTAGGTTTGGGAACTACAGCCAACCAACTTGAGGGTTCTGTTTCGTTCGAGGTAAAAATCTTATTAGAGTTGTAACGCAAATAAGTATAACATAACCAACTACCATCATAGCCCCACAATGTTCCTACTCTGTCGGTGTCAGTAGCGCTTGAGAATATCATTTTCTGATAATTTTGTGTTACTATTTCGTCCAAGGTCGGACCGGTAAAAACTACCATTTGACCACCTTTCATTATCAAATCAAACTGTTTTTTAGAATAGAAGGGAAAAGATGCATTGCCCATAGTTTCCATATCAAGGACACATTTTCCATTTTCCAGTCGGACATTCAATTTCAGTCTCCGATCTTCATCGACAAATAATAATGCATCATCTTTTAAACAACCGTATAAATCGAATATCCTTTTGCTTTGCCATGCTTTTTTATTGAAATCATAGTAATAAGCCTTCTGAAAATATTTTTCTACATGAGCCGTGAGAGTAAAGATCATTTTATTTTGATTGTAATCACTAACCCTGTAGCCGTAATAAGCCCATCTGAAACTATAATATTGAAAACTACGATGCAATAACAATGTCATTGTAAAGTTAGTTATGTCTTCTGCATAACTTTTAGCTTTTTCCACGAGTTTGAAATATTTTTTAACATCTTCAGGAAACCCATGGGAAGGTGGTAAGCAAGGTAAATAAAGATTCTTAAAATCAATAAAAGTATCTTCTTTAAAAAACAAACCACTGTGTCTGGTATTCTGAGCAGTAGGATTCGTCTGGTATTCGTCATATAATATTTCGTTAGCATACAAAAACATACTATTACAATTTATATAGTTCGTATCTCAATAGCCAGTTTTTAATTAACCTATGACTTTCGACATCACGTACTCTGTATTCATATTTATAAGCATTTCTCCATCTGTTGCTAACGGCTTCGAAATTACGTACAGGTCTTACTGCTACAACTTCAAACGTTTTATTTCGATTGTAATATGTCCTTTTCTGTGTCGTCTTATCAAAAAGTCGTAAAGCTTCGCTTTTCTTTATTCGATAAGAGGCTACAAGTACTCAGTCTCCTACTTTTAGTTGACGAGGTATAGCTACATTTCGCCTGCGTTCATCTCTTCTGTTATCGTATCTATTTAATACGACATTTCTTCTTCCAATTCTTCGTCCTCGCATAAGTTGCATCGATATTAGTCCTGTTTTTCCTTTTTTGGCTTCATTCCACATATCTTGAGGTGAATAACCTCGATACTTTCCTTCACTGGTTCGTTGATTGATAGTTTTTTCTGCATTCTTCAATTTTTGTAGATACGTCACTTTAGTAAGATTGCTTTGTTCTGAAATAAGTTTTTTAATATCTTTAATTCTTTCTTCTGCATAAAATGCATGACCGCCATTACGTTTTGTAGAAAACCAAGTTACTCCATAATTGTCATTCAAATTTTCAACCCTATGGTTATGAAATTCGGCACCCTCGTCACTTTGAATACAAACATTTCGGTTTTTAGCGTTGATGGTATTGTAAAACTTCTCTAAAATTCTTACCATGCTTTCTTTAGATTTTCGTATCATTGGATAGATGAAAACACCATTGTTGAAAACGTCGACAGCTACAAAAGCGTACTTGAATTTCTTATTGAAAGTTGTCATATCGGCTAAATCTACATGAAAAAATGTTAATGGTAGTGGGGCATTTAAAGCTGTAGATCTATCTACAGCGCTATTAGGTATGAAAGGAGGCCTAATGAATAGATTTTTTGTATTCGATTCGTTTCCATCTTCTAATTCTAAATTTTTAAATTTGTTTAATTCTAATAGCTGTTTCACTAATTCCCTATCCGTTTTATGTTTACTACTTTGTAATTTCTTCAACGCTCGTTCTCTGTTCTCCCATATCTCGTTCTCTTCTTTTGCGAAGATCTTACTGGCAGGTTCTTTGGCTGCCTTCCTATAGAGTCGCTTAATATGTCCACGAAGAGCTCGTACATCTTGTTTCGCATCAATCCGATAATAATCAAAGGAAAGTTGTTATCGTATTTATATTGGCGTCTAGCTGAATTACCAATTTGTTTGAATCTGAACTTTGTGAACGTTAATAGTTTATCTACGTCTCTTGGATTGTCCAAATTTAGTTTACGAATGCCTTTCTTTTTGATGCCAAATATTTTGTAAGGATCGTCCGAATCTAAATTTACATTGTCCGTCATATATGGTCTAAAATTATCGAGAGTAGACATGCCAGCTGTAGAATCATATTTCAAAGACATTCTCTCTGTTTTTTCTGGATATCTTTCTGCGTCGATGTTGACAGCGTTATCGACAATTCTTTTGTCAACATCTAAGAAATTATTATCAAGTATGTGATCAAAATTTAATAGATCTGATCTGACAGGTCTCAATGTGAAATGACTCTCCAAATAGGCATCTGTCAAAGTTCCGAGACGTTGTGAATTCAACCATTCGTAAGCTAGATTGTTTTCTCTTGATTCTCTAGGTCTTTTTCTCTTCATATCTTTCATATGAAGATTAAGTGAACTGGCTGATGAAAACGATTCGTTAACAATGTCGGGAGGGTTGACATACTCCTCTTGACGCGCATCTTCTAAATCTTCCAATATCTTTTGTTTCTTACCACGAGGAAATTCTTTATCTTCTTGAGGCTGAACTTTATGCATCTGACCTCGTCCGCCATCGTATAACTTTTTAACATCTTCGAAACTTCGTTTAACACCAGCATAACTTAACTTTCCTTCATCTTCCGATACATCAGATAAGAAATCGTTTTCTGGTGCAGAAGAGACATCTGACAGTAAATCATATTCTCTTGCATCAGATACATCAGACATGTAATCTTCTTCATCTTCGGTTGAAGAAGCATTAGAAATAAGATCTTCATACGATATAGACCTAGGACTGACACTGGCTTCTTCATCCGCTAAATCAGGTTGGTCATAAGAAACATTTTCAACACTACCAGTATCACCAGTAATAGAAGACACAATTTCAGGCAAATCAATATCAGGAGTTCTAACCTCTTCTGTTGGCGTAACTGTCGATATTGTTCCACGAGAAGACGAAATTGTTTCAGATTCTCCTGTTGTATTTCCATTGGGTTCATTTTTTTGTTTTTTGTTCACTACGTCGTCGTTACTCAATTCTGTTGCAGGAGTAACTTCATATTCTTCTGTTGATGGCGGCACATAGGTATATGCTCGCATTATATTAGGTAAAGACCGCTCTACAAAATGGTAAGGTTGATTAACAAAGTCATCTGGGTCGGGAAGTGCAGGATATAACGGACGATTTACATCTACAGGTATTTCTCCAATCTCCTCCACTAATTTGTAAGGATGATCTTCGTGCATATTAACACCATTTAGATCAGGATAGATTTTATTCATTGGAATATCTTGTTCTAGATCAGGATTAAGATTTTCAGATTGTGGAGCTAACGATGCCATAGATACATCCGAGGCAGTCTGAAATAAAATCCGATACACTACCGGGTGGCGGTGGGGGTGTAAATGGAAAAGGGCTAGCTTTGGGAGGTTCTGGAAGTAATCTATTCACATTCAAATCATTTATAATTGTATTGATAAATACAAACACAACATTATCCAAATGTTGCCGATCGTACATAGAGTTTATCGATAGCGTTTTGAAATAATTTTTCATAGCTACAGTAAAACTCCTATCCAAACGATTACTATTCATTTTAGCAGTATATTGAAGAGCCATTATAGGAATTTGAAGCATTCTGTATAGAAGCATTCTTTTTTCGTAGTTTTCACAAAGTACCAAAAGACTGGGAATATCGTATACACAATGTCTAAGTGCATTTTTCCACAGTTTTTGTGCCCTGCTCGTAAATGAGGCAATTCCTGATTCGGTGTAAAAATGATTTGTATTGAGCCATGTTTCTATCAAGCATTCTGAAAAAAGAGGGGAATAAGAAAAGTAATCTCTTAGAGGATTGGACGAGTTAATTATTGTTTGTATGTTTCCATACGCATGAGAATTTTGTATGGTGCCCCTCATTTGTTCAACTAACCACGTTCTTAGTACCTCCATCTTGTCTTCTCTTTGTGGATCTATATTATAGGTCATGAGTCCTTCTGCCATAGGTGTAACAAATCTACTCATCTGTCCTAAAATATCCAAAAAAGGTCTTCTTAATCTATCGCTAACAAAAGTGCTGTTTGCAATATTTACAATTTCGTTGAGCAAAGCATTAAGAGTTTCGGTAGGGGAATTCTCTTCTAATTGATTAAAGTAGACGTCCTCCTGGAATCTACTCGAATGTCTAAAATAGAATTTCTCACGAGAACCACTTAATGCCTCGAAATTGTATTTGCCAACAAGGTACTTGCAAACGGTCATGTAATTTAAATCCATATTATCTTGGGGATCGGTAGTATTCTGATTGACTAATAATTTTTCGTTGACATACAATGATTTTATTAGTTCACGGTTTTCATCACTCATCGTCTGCAAAAAAGTAATCATGTTATGATTTTCTAATAGCACATTCCCAACGTAGATACTACCGTCGAGCTGTATTTCAATTTGGTTCATCATTAAACATTCTTTACCTGTACCAGAAGAACATAACCATCTGCTGAATTCACCTCCAGTAGGATCGTACAACGATAATGTTCTCTCCAATCTATTCGAACTTTCTTCTGCGAGAAACTCTTCACTACTTTCTGGATAAGGCGGTGGTGGTGTTTCTTGTCTTGGATCTATTTCATCTAACAATTCATTGTTTTGGTCTACTAAATTTCCATCGCTTTCGACACTCAAAAAATTTTGATTCGACGTTGCCGAAGGTATAGCATTTGTTTCTGTGGCAACAGATTGGCTATTTACGTCTCCAAACGACTGATCTAGAATATTATCAGTATCTAGTGAACTTTGTGAAGCTTGTTGTGACGTCCGCTGTGGAAATTTTAGTCGCTGTCTAAGCATAGAATCTTGTTCTTCCACTGCATTATTGAATTCGTCTTCCACAGCATGTAGAGAAACAATATCCCGGGCAGCTACTATTCTAGTTAAAAGACCATTGAAGATAGGGAGGAATTCGTCGTCTATAGGAGTTACCGCCATCCTCTCCTCGATTTTACGAATTAGTTCATTTCTTTCTACGACAAGTACGTCGTTAGACATTCCATTGATGATGATTACGACTAGGTACACTTCAGATTATTTTTTGCGCCTATTGTCGTTTTTAATTGTACCTTGACCGCAA
>JANSTP010232880.1:0-11322 GCA_025330745.1 Cladonema radiatum | reverse complement strand
GGACCGGCGTAAAAAGAGCCGATCAAGTATTACATTGCCAAAGTAGGTTTTATATATTGGAGATCATAGATATCATATACTTGCTCATATATTTCTGCAATTGCTCTTTTTGTGTTTAAAACAATGCGACAAAATGAGAATTTTACTGCAAATAAAAAATTTTAAAAATAATGATAAATAAATGATTTTTGAAGTCGGATTTGATTAGCCAATAAAGCTGGTTAGCATTATCTATTGTTTCATTGATTATGCAGATATCAGCACGGCTATACAACCTCTCTTGTGTATTTTTAGTTCGACTTTAAATAAATTAATGTATGTGTGCATATAATATATTATACCCCAGTACGATGTCAATGATTCATCGATTTCAAAGTATTATATGTTGGCGATATACAATATAATGATATCTATAGTATATTACATGATATATATGCATATTTTTGATACGTTCTCAACTTTCCAGAACTTTCCGTCTAATGGGTATTATTGAATGTTCCTTGTCAGGAGGTGAATTTGGTGAAAAACCAATGAAAAGATTAAATCAAACTATCACAAGTGAAGATTTAACAAAATCATGGAGTATCAAAATTCTTTGGTATGATTTTCCAACTTGCTGCATGCTATCAAAGTTTCGCTTGAATCCTTTAAGTGAAGAAACAAGTCGTTCACCGTAACTGCACATTCCAATTACCTTAAGGGAAGAAATTTTGGCTGGAAGAAATTTTGGCGGGTGAGCCAATTTGCCAAATTTGGCGCAATTTGATGGAATTTATTTCGGCGAATCGCAGAAACGTTCGTATTTGGCGGGCATTAACTTTGGCGGATGGCCTGAGTGATTCTTTTTTTATAAGATGGAATTTGTTAAAAAATGAGAATGCGAAATAATTTAATAACCTGTTTTCTTTAATATAGGCATGATAATTACAAAAATAAAAAAATAAAAAAAATATGCGATAATTGGTATTTGCCAAGTGCCAAAAAATAGATTTTGGCCGGCATTAAATTTCAGGGTAGCATAAAACATTAATTTTGGCAGATGCCTAAAAAAAAAAATTTTAGCAGTAATTAATTTTGGTGGATGGCTAAAAAATTAAATTTTATCGGGATCAAATTTTAGCCGCTTTTGCTGGATCCGTCAAATCGGCCAAAATTTCTTCCTGCCAAAATTTCTTCACTTAGGGTACCTGTGGAAAATCGCCATCATTTTCAAAAGAGCGGAGCAGCAGGGACTGAGATGTAATTGGAGCGATATCATGGAGTTGGTAAACCCAGTGAGAAGTTATCCACCAAAATCAAAAATTACAATACTTCCTTTTATTGATCTAAGACCTAATGATGAGAGTTGCATTTATTCAACCTCAGTCCATTTCATTGAGCAAGCTCGACAAATAGGTATTAATATACCAACAGTCACCTTTGATCCACCTCCTTGGATAAAATCAGTGGAAATTAAAATGGCTAAAAATTTGAGAATTGTACCTCGGTTAGGCGGTTTTCGTATTCATGAGTTTTGTGGGAAGTATTGGAGTAAGAATGGAAGGATCTGGTTTAGAAAAGACTTCGGAGACAATATACGGACGCAATATAGTTTTACATATTTTTTCCAGAAAAGCTATTGCAAGAGCACTGAGAGGTCATTTCCTGGTTGATGCTGCATTGTCAGCAAAACGTTTGGAGCATTTTATTCCCAACAGTAGCAAGGGTCTGCTGATTCATCATCCAAACTCAGATGTAACCACAAATAAAACATTCTCAACAGATCAAGTGTTAAATGCAGATATCACTGAGCTCCAACAGTTTTATTCAAATATCCATAAAAGCAATTTCAACACTGAGAGTTTAGAGAAATAACAAGCACTACGGACCGTAAAATCGAAGATCATTTCTCAGAAAGTTGATTTATCAAAACAATCTCGAACAGCAAAACTCTGGTTGCAATGTATGTCATATATCGATATTGTCAAATGTTTTATTCGAACTGAAAGACTTGGCAACTGGGAGTAACACCTTGTGGCATTAAGCAAAATGCTAAACCTATTTGCAGTCTCAGGGCTTATAAACTATGCCAAAAGTGTCCGTCTTTACCTACAAATGATGACTAGCTTGGAAGATGAATATCCTTGGTTACACCAACAGTTTAACGATAATCGCTACCACTTTGTATGGAGAACCTCTAAACCATGGGCTGGGCTATAGACCGACCTTGTTATTGAGCAAACGATGTTGAGATTGGTTAAGAGAGAGATGTGAGAGATTTATGGGTCTCACCTTAACATTTTTGTGGTGAAATCAAGCAAGTAATGCGAGAGGTTATAAATACGGCTCGTCAAAGCAGTGAACAACACGTAGATCTTCGTTTTTCCAGGCATAATAGGGATCTGGATGATTTGATTAAAATATATACATGGCTCCACGAATTTGATCTGTTTAGTAGAAGAGATGGCAAACTAATGCCATTCTCAACAGTGGCGGTTTTAGGGGGGGGCTAGGGGAGCTACAGCCCCGGGCCCCGTGCTTCAAAGGGGCCCGGCAAAAACTGAAGCACATTTTCTCTTAGTGATTTGTTAGACCTGGTTGTAGAATTTCTAATATAAAACATGCGAACTTCCAAAAACATCCAATGGGTCCATTCTAGAAAAAAGCTGTTCTTATTTCTAGCTAACTAAAAAATTTCAAACTCATTTTTGATCATCGAAGTGCACAAGAATGGCTCTATATTTGGAGCTAACACAAGAAAAAACAAAAATTTTACCTATTTAGAACTGTTTTTATCTCTAGCTGAACATTCTTCGAGGTTTTCTCTCTGTAAAGAGATGTTCTTTTTTCTAGCTCAGTATCTAGAGCCATTCTTAGCAATAGCTGATGCTAAGATGTCTTTATTTCCCTTGAAGTGTCTTCCCAAGAATGGCTCTCTTTCCGCAGCTGAAAAAGTCTGCAGAACGGCTATTTGAAAGAACGGCTCCGTTAAATGCTTTTGAACTTCACAACTTCATTATAGTTTACTGCTTTTAATATTGTTAGATATCGCATGTGATGGTCTAATACTTTACTTAAAGATTCTCAATTCTCTTTTCTATTTAGACACCAAGTTTTTCAAGTTCGATGAATACGGTTTTCCATCTTCAGTGCTCACAATGATTTTACAGTGCCACTAGTCCCGCATCTTCAGCGTAGCTAGACTAGTTTTTATTTCATGAGACATAAGCTCGATTCACAAGAGGGGAAGAAAAAGAAAACGTTTTTATCATTTGACTTTAAATGCAGTTTTTTGTAAAGAAAACAGGTTAGTTACACCAGGTTCAACAGCAGCACTTTGATTGAGTTAGTTTGGCTATCTTGAATTATTTGCTCCCGCAGATTACTTCTGAGGGTGGGAGTTGAATATCGCACAACAACTGCATTTTGTTTCTAAGAATTGAAATCATATTTCACAAACACTTTAGCAATTTTTTCGAGGAGAAACATTGATTACACTAGTGTCTCTGAGTTGTAACGTTTTATGAGTATTTTCAATGTTTTCGTGTGTATCTTACAGTTAGTTTAGTCAAAATTGAATACGAAATTAAAATTGTGGAAAACTAGGAAAGGAAAAAATTATTGACAACGCCATTGCAATGACACTAATCCAGGAAACGTTTGTTTAAAATTTGGCAGTTCTAACGGTTATGTACCAGCATTCAAAGTTTCAAACCATTTGTGATAATTCTTTTCATAACTTAGAGTTTATGGTAAATTTGTCAGCCTGATTTTCCAGCCTGATTTGCCGATGATATCCGCCAGCCCAGTGAGAATTTGAGTCTTCTTCAGAAAGCCCAGTGAGATAATTGTAAAATTTTCACTGCCCAGTCAAAATGGAAAAAAATATTGTATCCCGGTGTTAACACATCATCTATCTACCCTGGTCGAGTCAAATTTAATAGTGAATGTTGTCCACTTAATTCATTAGCCTTGTTGAAATTTTTTCACATTCTAAGGCCCTCCAGATTTCGACAACACATATTTTTGGCACATTAAGTCTCACTGGGCCACTGAATCAGCGGCGTGAGTTTTCTACTAGTATAGACCAAAATAACGTAAAATAACACAGATAGCCTCTAATGTATGTCGACTGATAAAGGGGATCACCTTATAAGGTAAGGTGAACTTATATCATTTATTGGGTCAGTAGGTGCTATCGACTGCCTTTTTAATAACAATCATTGTTGTTTTTTTAGAGGAAAAATAAAATATCTTGAGCTAAATTAGCACCAATCTTATGAGAATTTGCTAATATTGGCAATTCATGTTGATTTACCCAATGGAGCTTCCCCTCCCATTTCAGTTCTCAAAACAATAAATATCAGAAGTAATAACTATCAAGCTATATATTCAAGGTTCCTTGCTATTTTGTTTTCCTGCATCCGACAATACCTTTAATTTTTCACGTTGCGCCTCCTTACAGATCCACCAATGAAATTAAGTTTTGTGTTACCACCAAGTGGTAACTTTAAGGATAAGTTTAGTACTGAAAATGCCCAGTTTTTTTACTGTGGTTAGGGCCCTGCAAATTCATTCAGCCCCAGGCCCCGCACTGTGTCAAACTGCCACTGATTCTCAACGGGGCTAATTGCGAAACCAAAGGATGCAATCAACTGTGATGATACTGAAAATGTGGGCTGTAAGATCCAGGAAAACATGGACAAACAAACTGTTACAGTAGCTTAAGTGCCAGAAGCAAGAATATACGCAATTTGTTCCAATAAACAAAGCCAACCAAGATAGGAACACAAGAAATTCATATTGATCCTTCCATTCTATTCGTGTGACTGCTCGTACTTGTTGAAAGAACTGATGATCCAACTTCATATTTTCAGTGTGAGTTAACACCATATCCTACGTCTCTCGTTAACGGTCATTTCATGCATCATGCCAACAAGGCATTGTTAGAACAAACAATTACAGATCCAAATTTTAATCTGATAACGAAAAAAGCAAAACAGAGAAAACATGAAGAGACACAACTCAGGAAGAGAGTAATTCTAGTATTTCTCGTAATGAGGCCTTCCAAGAGCTAATGCATGCTCCAAATGTATCACAACTTGTGCTTGATGGCGGTGCTCTACTCCATTTAGTCACATGGAGGGGTCAGACATTCAAAAAAATTAATTCATTCCTATACCTCTTATGTTAGATGTAAATATGGTAAATACGATTGTCTTTGATGGATGCAAAACCCTTTCTACAAAGGATCATCAACATCGAAGATGTACAGAGAAAATTTCACCAAGCCCTGATGTTTCAGTGACCTTTTCGACAAACGCATTTCAAACTTGGGAAGAATTCCTTTCAAATTGCAGCAACAAATCCTAGTTTATAGAGATATTGTCAGAAGAACGTACAAAGAAAGGGCACAAAGTTATTGATTATCACAGTGATGCCGGTACATTCATTAATGATGCTGTTTTAGTTATAGTATGTGACAACAAAACTGCTGCAATTGTTGTTGCTGAAGACACCGATATTCTTGTTCCTTGGGTTTACCTTTGGAATTCTGAAATGGCATATGTCTACGTAAGAACTGCAGCAAAAAAGTACCAACCAATGAAGCTAGTCAAAATTAGTGATATCGCCTCTTCCCTTGGAACAGATGTTGTGTGTAACTAGTAACCTTCTATTTATTCATGCCATGGAGGAGTTGTGATACAACGTCTTCTACATTTGGCCATGATAAAACAGCACTCCTAAAAATGGTTCGCCAATGTGATCAGAATGTTTTGGAAATTTGTTTGGTTTTCAATAACATGAAATCCTCGAAAGATAGTATCGCAGAAGCTGGCAAAAGATTATTCTGTATCTCGTATAGCAAGTTATTAAAAGGATAATAGTAGTACATTAACTGCAAGAGTGTACGCAATCTGGCAGGGCTGAGGAAAATTAAAACAGCAGAGATTCCATTAATGTCAAAAAGCGGTATTCATCCTGAGAAAATTTCTCTGACATTTGATGCATCGTCACTACGTTCGTTTTGGGCGTTTCTACAAGTAGTATCTTGCAAAAACTTGATGAAAACCAGTATTGATCCTCTGGAATGGGGATGGTGTAAATATAACGAGAGAATGGAACCAATTGCACTGACAAAAGTTAGTAGTGTCACATATTATAACAGTAACGGAAATGACGATTCAGAAATAAAGGACAGTAATATATTTGAGGACAGTCATTAGAGATTAATTTTGGAAATTTCTTCAGATTTTCACTCCTGAAGAAAAACAATTCGATTTTTGCTACAGAATGTTTCTTTAATGATTTTCCTTGTTAGAACATTGAAAATTATAACTGTTCAAGACAGTAAAGATGGTTGTCCTTGGTCTTTTTTCCCTTTTTACTTCATGATTGAAACGAATGGATTATTGATATGCGCAAAAATAAATTCCAAAAATTTTGAAGAAATATGGATATCTGCAAAAATTTATTCTGCAAATTTATCTTTTTTTAGCAGAATAATTTCTTCCCTTGAGGTTACTGGCAGGTAAAATATCTTGAAAAATCATTTTTCTCGATTTTCATACCTAATGATAGAGAAAAAAATAATTTTTTTTATTTAATTTAAGTTTGAATTTAAGTTTTCATCACAAAAAAGAGAAAATGGAGACTTCTGTATCAAAGTAGTTTAAATCCTTCTGGAAAAACTTGTTTTCTGTTGCTTTGACGACGCCTCATAACTATAACTGCATATATACTCCGCCAAAGAACTTTTAACTTTCAAAATATTTTTTAGTTACTTTTTTATAAAGCAAAAACTATGGAAATATTTTTATGAAACTATTATTAAGTAGTGCTTAAAAAGATGCGATAGAGAACATTAAAAAATCTTCTCCTATTAATCAAAATAACAAAGAAACCTGAGATAACAAATTGAATAGTCCTTTATAGAAAATTTTTTCAGATGAAAAAATTAAAAACTGTGTGTCTCAAGATGCTTTTTTTCACGATTTTTAAACTTATTTTGCCTCTCACTATCGCTGAACGCTCATAATTTCTGCGAGTTACAACTCTTTTAAAAGAGGAATCTTTCCTGTACGGAACTGTACTACACTTTTTGGAATAACAGTTTTATATGGAAGTTATCCAACAATTAAATGACAAACGTGTAGTCAAAGAAAAATATGAAACTTTTCCCCAGATTTCTTGATTTCTAAGTCCTTAAAAAAATTTATAGTACAGTTACATAAAAGATGTCTTCATGATAGAGTGTGTAAAATTTCATGAAATACTGATTTGAGTATAAGCGTGAGGAGGGAGCATAAGGAAAAACAGATTCCTGTAAAATTTGTTAAAAGTTAAAATCAAAAAGGAAAATGAATTTTATCATTTATTTTGAAAATCTATCTCCTTTCTTTCAAAGTCATCTCTCATATAGGTATGTAATAATTAAATAAACATCGATAGGCTATAACCCATATGTATATTTTCAATCATAGAATATTTTGTAGAATATTCAATTATTTTCAATTTTCAATTGAAAATATCCATATGAGTTATAGCAAATCGATGTTTATTTGACTATCTCCTTTCTGTGTTATTTCATCACTTTTCAAAAAAACTTTTCAATTTCTGAAGAAAAACTATTCTTCCAACCTCTTCATGAAGCCTGGCAGTAACCTTAAGGTAGTTGTTAAAAAGGGGAGGATCTTAAAGTACGGATTTTGAGTTTTTATTAAAAGGCTGAGAAGTGCAACAGAAAACAACAAAAACTCGAATCTAATTGACAAAGAAAAGCAGTTAGAGACATGCTTTAATGACCCCCCCCCCCTCACTTCCAATTAAACAGAAAGTTTACAGCAGGCTGAAAGGTCTGTGATCTAAACAAAACCTACCAGAATAGGGTGAGTAAAAACTTACTTTCAAATAACAAGACAGAGAGAATGTAATGACTTACAATTGCATATTAGGCCAGCTCGCTGCTTGAGAGATTAACAAGGCATTTTTTGGCACTTACGTTTAGACTGGTTTAGAAGATACATGTTGGTACGTTACCATAGCTGTGATTTGTTAATAACTGACTGGGAAATTTTCTCTGCCCGCTCACAGCTATTTTGTGTACATACACTTTAAAATATATAAATACAATACTGTAATTACTATACACCGTACCTAGTTCCTTAAAAGTATCTTAAAAGTTTCTTAGATTACAAGGAGTAAAAGTTGCTAATTAATTGGCTCTATTTTGTCTGCCTATCGGGGAAATAAAAAACATGCTTTAAATTAACTAAACGGCCTAAATTGTTAGTCGGGGGACATTTTGGTCACTTGCACATTAAATTAGTCAGTTTTCCCTAACTAAATTTTGAGTCTTAGATAAAGAAAAAATAAAAGTTATAATTCAGGAAATGCATATGCAGAAAGACTAACTAACTAAATACTTAAGACAGATCAACTTTTCGATATCGCCGTGAAATTAAGCAAAAAGACCACAAACTACAATGCTGCAAACCTTTCTTACGTAAACTTTTTGTCAACGGTACTCTAGAGTGTACTTTTAGAACCTGAAAGCCAATTCTAAACATTTTAGAAAAATATCTAGAGGGGTCATATTTTAACCAGGGAAAACTATTGGTCGGGGAAAAATTTAGCAGAGCTAAATTATAAATCGGGGAAATATTTAGTCACTTAAGTCGAAAATTGGTCACTTTTGCCCCGTTTTTTTCCCAGAGAAGGTATGTTGGTATTTCTACAAAGTTTTTGCCGTAAAAACTTTAGAGAGCATTTTTTAAATCATCAAAAAAGCTGACAAACGGACATATCTGCTTGTGAGTGCAGAGAAACTTTTGGTAACTAATTGTATATCTCGAATTCTAATAGTCTAATTTTTACTAAACCTCTTTCCCAGGGCTTCTTTCCTTATGCCGTAGAGAATCGACGTTGATTTTTACAATTGCGATACGTAACATTTTCATTTTTGACTTTCTGGACTGTTAACATTTGTCACCTTTCACTATTTATAGTCGGGTTGTTTCATTTACTAAATTTTCCATATTTGTGCTTGCTTTATTCATGTTTTATTAAGTATTTAAGACTTATACTGGGTAACTTTAAAATTCTGTTCTTCAAAATTCCTCTTAAAAGAAGAGATATTGCTTTGGAAAAGGACTTGACTGACTTGACACGTAAATTCAAAAGGGATGTTTATGAATCTCAAGTCGTATAAGATATTGCTTGTCGTAATAACACGCATTACGATGACACCTTCAACAGTTCAAACAGTAGGACAACTTGTAGAGAATGGGTCAGTGTTACATAACAGTCTATGGGGCGTTTAAGGCAGCCTCCC
Source organism: Cladonema radiatum (assembly GCA_025330745.1). NCBI lineage: Eukaryota > Metazoa > Cnidaria > Hydrozoa > Anthoathecata > Cladonematidae > Cladonema > Cladonema radiatum. The sequence goes on along the minus strand of JANSTP010232880.1, from coordinate 2,009 downwards.
CCCAACTTTTTTGCAAAGTGTTATTTTGTAAAATTATCCATATGGAAGCTGTAGATTGGTCAAAACGGACTGATAAAATTAATGTTATAGATAATGCAGTTAATTTTACTAGTTTTGAGCGTTTTGCTTCCAAAAACTACGACAGATTGAGAAACATTGGAGAATTTCTTTCTTCTGATTGCACAATTCATATTCTCGCTTTCGCACAAGATAAAGAGATATAAAATTTCGCTGATACTCTAAAAATTGCAGGAAAAGATAAACAAAGCTCTGGCGGTGAGATGTAGAAAGCTCAAAATCTTAGCTACCTGGCAGTTCCCGTCAGACCCAACCATGGTGAGGCATCCTTGGACTCTAAACCTTGAGCTCCCCCCCGACTTTAATCAACGATCTGTGATCATTGCAACTGAGCAACTGATTGACTTCAACTACGCATTCCCAACATTAACCCTTTTTCTATAGAAAAAAAGAGAACATACATCGTGTTTTATAATTCTAATTCAATTACCTACTTTCCTTCAGGCGTCAGCTGGAAAAAAAAGAATGGCTCTATAGTAGGGGCCAACGAATAGCTGTAATAAAGGAACGGCTCAGCCTTCTGCAGTTAGAAAAATTGTTTGACATTGCAAGCAGCTAGTAATAAGGAAAAGTGCAGAAGAGCAAAATTGAAAAGTTAGCCATTCTTCGTCAATTATTTCACATTAGGATGCGAAATATGAAACGTTCTTAGTGCTTCAGAAGTTTAAGCTATAAAACGGGAAAATTTGGAAAGAAACAGCTAGCTGGAAATAAGAGCAGTATTACTCTAAGAATGGCTTCACTGTATGTTTTTCAAACTCAATGTATACCACATTTATATGTAGGAAACAAAAATATTAGCATGTGTTGCACGAGAAGCTCAGGCAGCAAAAAAAGTGTTTTCATTTAGAAGCTTGAACCTGAATTCTTGAATGTTGAATTCTTTAAAAAAATTTTTTTCTTGTAAAGAATGAAAACATCTCATAGAGCACGAGACTACAATAGCGCCAAAAATGTAGCCTGAACGGATTTATGAGTATGGATGGATGGATGTATGTACGGCTAAAAAACAAGCCAAAAAGCAATAAGAACTTATGTACATAGCACAGGCTAGTGAGGAAAAACCAAATATGTACCAATTCAGAAAGGTATATGCTAGCTAAAAAATCCAAATTTCTGGCTGGCTATGTTATAAAACCGTGAAATACCTTTTTTTATTTGAGAGACGGAAAAAAGAAAATTGGCAAAATGCCATCAAGACGGTAAGATGCTTTAATAACAATGCAATATGAAGACCCCTCAATGTCTGTGTTTGCAATGATCAGATGTAACGGCAAGCTTCGTCACTTGATAAATTAACCAAGAACCTGGATAATACTCTACGGGTGAATGAATTATTCAACGAAGGTTCAATGAGGATTTCACTATAACAAAAAAGAAAACAATTATAAGTCATTAGCACATCAAAAAACGATCATATTAACAGAGTCTTCAACTAGCCTCAGGCATTCAGTTATTTTTCTAGGTAACAATTTAGATTTGCCAGGGTGAATGACAAAACCACGAGAAGAAAATAAGGTGGTGGTTTGATTAACATTATCGACACATCATCGCTACTGTGAAAAGGTCATCAATAAATGCAGATATTAACAGATAATTTGAAACAGGCTACAGAAGGTTTAAGTAACTTGGTGAATTAACTTGGTCCAGAACATAGTCCATTGGAAAAACATATATACTGGTAAAATTGATTTTCTTATAGTAATCTTACAAACTTTAAGCATTTTTGGTCCTCAGTTCTAATTCTAACTTAACAGTGGGCATCTTTTAGATCAATTTTACGCTTGAATCATCACTGTTTCATAAGGTTGAGAACTTTCTAAATCGTATCCATCTTATATCCATTAGTTTGATTAGGGGTAGGGGGTAGAGACCATTTTTTCAGTGATGTCTTTTTTTCTTAGGGGCTACCAATTTTTATTTTTCTAAAT